>NNCF01126990.1:42529-112605 GCA_002313205.1 Laupala kohalensis | reverse complement strand
TATAAATGCAGGGAAGTGTTAAGATATTTAATTCCTTGAATAAAGTTTTACAAGAGTTTCGGGGGTGAGATTTACAAATTATCCGAACAATCCTCTTCAGAATTCTGAAAGTTTGGACGCTCTGCCGGAATTGCCTCAAAAGATGACGCTCTATCCAAAATAGAAGTAAACGTTTGTAAAATATACGCAACGGGAAATGTGTAGACTAACAGTATTAACTAAAATTTGTAATGCGTAACACAATTTACTAAATTTGGATTTAAGATTGTCAACGTGACAATTCCATTTAAGATTGTCTTGAATATGGAGACCTAAGAATTTTGTATTCGTAACAGTTTTTAATTGTGTTCCGTTTAAAGAAACAGAAACCTGGGGTAAAGATTTTGTGATNTTGTCAGTGTTTACAATGAGACGATTTGCATGGAACCAAGTCGAAAGGTTAGACAAAACTTTTTGAACATTGGTATGTTTACATAGTAAATTAGTGTCATCAACAAAAAGAACCATTTTGCAATCTGATGTGGATGATGACATATCGTTCACATACAATAAAATGAGTATAGGGCTGAGAATTGATCCTTGGGGTACTCCGCGAGTAAGTGGCTTTGTTTCTGAAACGCAATGCTTTAAATAAATCAAGAAAACACCCTGAGGATTTTCTCCATGGTCAAGAGAAGTGGTAACATTATTTTTTTTTTAAATATGGCGTTGGTGGTGGAAAAGGATTTCCGAAATCCGTTTTGATCGTCAGAGAGAATGTTATTTTTGATGGAAAATCTAGAAGACGATTACAGAACAATTTTTCAANTGTGTTTGTTTCCTTTCTTGTATAAAGGTTTCACTATAGCTCTCTTAAATATGTTAGGAAACACCCCTTCCGATAATAATCTGTTAAAAATATTCATGAGTGGATTTAATATAACGTGGGACGAAAATTTAACAATAAATTCGGGTATATCATTTATGCCTGTTGAAAATTTGTTTTTGAATGAACAGATGATTTTCATGATTGTTCTTTTGTTATAAGTTCTTCTTTTGTCATACATTCTTCATTCTTTTGATAAGTTCTTTAGTCATAATAGAAAATATATTTACTTGAAATCGTCTATGTATTGCTTAGTGATCGGTAAAGTGTATTTGAAAGGGTAAAATCGATGCCAATAAATGTATTGCAGCATTCATTTACGCAAATTTTAGGCTATTAAATGATTTAATTCTCTATTTTCACAACTACCTTGAACGTTATTGGTTTTCATTATGTAATTATTTTTGCCAATTATTTGCACAGTCTCTCTTAGTTTACCTCAAATACTCATAAATACATACGAAGAATGCATGGAAGGAATGCAATAAATGCATGTATCGTAGTGAAATTCAACTCAGGGAATATTAATCCTCCCATGTTTTTTTTTCAAACATATGAGTGTAATTTTTACCACCCTCCAATTTTTTATCAGAAGGACACATATTGTAATATTACCATATGCAACACAAAGAGAAAACGTTATAATCGTCCATTAGAATTCTCAGTTTAATGCTAAAAGGGATGAGGAGAACTAATTTCTAATTCATTATGACAATCGTTGTATTGTAACACAAGGGAAAATACCTCTGAATTTTCTTATTATTATTATCTAAATTTATCAAATATTATATAATTTTTACATGAGTCCTGACAAATGAAAGCTTCTGGTAGACAATAAACAATATTCATTGGGAATTGTTTGTGAGTTACATATTGATCCATTTTGTAAATTATATGTTATATTCATAATACATTCATAACTGCTATGTACTATTAATAACTGTTCATATTACATTGTTTAATGCAAAATGTGAAACCGAATTTAACTTGCTTACAAGTAGAAAATATGGGGCAAAGTCATATCTGCCATATTATTCAGGTAAATAAAACAATCTAGCTAAATAAAAGTAAGTATTCGTATTTTCATACAGAATATTATATTCAATTTTAGATTAAAGACACTCGTTTTATTGTAAGACTAGGGAAAATTTCTCTGAATTTTCCTGTTACTATTACATAAATGTATCTAATATCATCTAATATTTATATTTTTATTCACAAAGTATTATTCATTTATGTAGTTTGATAGAGTTACGGTTCGTACTTCACTTGTAATCTTTTCTGTGTTAAGAATAAAACATCTGAGAAAAGTAAAATACAGTGTAAGCTACAGAGATGATTTTTCCAGACTCGTATAATGGGAGAGGGAAACGCTCTAGAGTACACTCATATAACATCGTGGATGTAACAGTGGAAGTGCAGCTTGAGGAGCCGAGCACTGGCGAGGGAGTGCTCCGCGGCTGCTGCTACTTCACTTCGCTGACGCATGTGCTGTCAGGTCAGTACCTGAGGAAACCAGCCGCCACCAACCACCTCGTGAGAAATGGACCTTCTGTTTCTACGCCGGATGCTCCTGCAAGACGCTGGCTACAAGAGGACGTATACACGTCTCTGCTAACCGCTCGTCTTCTCGAATATGTAGGTCAGATACATTGTTTATGTATTGCAAGCGGTTTAAGAAAAAGGAAATAAATTTTATAGAGAAACAAAGAACTACCAGGCTTTGCCCACGATATGTAAAGAAACAATAATTGTTGGACATACTGGTATTAAAACACCTATCATCAGATTTGACTTTTTTGCCCAGCGTTATATTCTAAAGTTGTATTTCTCTACTTTCCTGATATTAAATATTCATGTGTATTTAGATTTTATAGTACAAAAAGTAGTTACAAACTGCAGATGACAAACTAACACTCTCCGGAAACAAACAAGAAACCATTCCATCAATTCTGATCAAGTACACAAAGTTATTGGCTTATTAAATATTTCTAGAAGAAGTTATTTTATGTGGTTCTATCCATTTTTTATTTCCAAATTTAATCGTAGTGATTAAATAGAGCAAAAATTGGATGCACTAAATTTAAAAAAAATTGATATTACTCTCTGTACATAAATCCGCCTCCACCCGAAGGAAAACCGGAGAAAAACGCGGACCAGGACAGGATTACAGATTTCATGTACGTAACCACGTCGAGGCTGCGTATGGATAGAAATAAAGAATCGTGAATCATAAGAAACAAAATAAATGCATTAAAATTTGTAGTTTAGTCAGTGTAAAGAAAATAAATTCAGTGGCAAGAACTGTAAGAGGAATTAACATCACCTGACAAATAAAATCATATTTTTTCGGGGAGAGGGAGTTAAAGTCATTAACGTTTTTATTAAAATCTGTTTAGAAACACAAGAGATTTGGTTGAATTATAAATACAACTTTACCATTTCTTCTATATTATTAAAAAATATTGTTTACATTAAAACAAGATAATATGAGTGTCAATTTTCCCAAAAATTTTAATTGTTAAATTTCAGCTAATATTGCGTTTAATATTATAAAGTCTACAATAATGTATTTTATTAATCCACCATTGTTACTATATGATTAGAATACAAAATCACTGTGATACGTGCTTACTATACTATTTTTACTTTTTAATAATTATATATTCATCTTAACTCAATCTTGGCAGAGTTGAGTACTATATTTTCCGTAATCACATACAGTCACGGCGTATTCTCCGGTTTTCTTTGATCGGAATTGATAGGATGGTATCAACAAATTCATGGAGGTATGATTGTTGAATATACAGGATAATATCACGTTAATAAAGACAGAGAAGAAATATGACTTGAAGAATATGTTGATAAATTAGGAGGGATACGACAAACACAACGGAAATATGCAAACTTCACATAAAAGTTGAAAAGAACAACAAGAGACGGAAGAGGATTGCAGAGATAGTAGATGAGCGAACGCTTCCTCGTCGCGGGGAGGGGTAAACAATTCAAGTTACTAAGTTGCACAATGATATGAAGAAAGGAAGATAGATTAAGAGAGCCTCGTTTGCAGATGCTACGTAGACGAGGAGACTGTTTGGTCGAGGAAAGGAAAATGTGATGATCCCTTCCTTCACCCGGAGGGAATTGTATTAGAGTACCTCATGTTTTTTATTTCTCTTTTTTTGGTATATCTACGTTTTAAAAGTTGGTGAGGTCGAGGGACCCTGCGTAAATGTTTAAATACTAGATTGCCATGGACTGGACAGTGTAGGATTCACTCATAGTTGCGCAATTTGAGAATTTACTCATTGATGCGTAAATAATATTTAAACTTTGTATTTTATATCTTTATCTAATGTTCATTTTTATACTAAAACAAAAAGTTGTCCAGTATAAATTTTCAGAACAAAATAATGAAACTATGTATTAAACAAATATTCATTACACCGTACACACCATTGCAAACAGGAGCGACCGAAATGGCAATTTTGATTCATACATGTAAATTAATATTTAAAGTGGATCAAATTTGATAAATTTCGTACCTACGTAACATAATTTAATTATCTACAGCTATCGTTATGTAAGTTACTGCATTTAAATCAACATTATATATTCAGGGACGTTTGGGGAATCATAAACTGTCATGTTTTCAGTAGGAAGCGTAGTTTAAGATTTAACACCAGAACAAAAACTTCAGCAATATTCATATCCAACTAAAGAAATAATATCCTGCTTTTCGTGGGTTAAATCGTGGAAAAAATTCACATTTACTGAATATTTTACCAATTACCTCATAAGGTAGCAGAAAATAATGTGTTACTCGCTATGATGTTTTTTTCATAGTTAAAAAACACATGTCAAGGAAATTATATAAAAGATATTGTAATCATTTTTCGTGTTACAATCCATACTCAAAAAGTAAGCTTATAATATTAGTAATGGAATCAGTGTCATTTTCCCTCAAAGTATATACTAATGTGCGATAATATGTTAAAAGAAACACGTAAACGCTGAGCGATCCTGAATTGCGATTTAGCCAAATCACGCAATAGGAAGTGATTATGTCGTAAGCAATAAGTCTTCTTTTGTGCACTTAAAGTGAACAACAGTTCTTGATAAGCTCCGCTGGAGCATGTAGGACGATCAATGGCTCTTCTTTTCGCCTGGCGTTTCAATGTGACCGAGAATCTCCTCCCACTGCCGCGCGAACGAGTTGAGCAACGACGAGACGAGTTAAATCGAATAAGAAACTTTTTCTTTGTAGCAGTATCCCGCAAAAAAGTTCCCCTTTTTCGCCTTCCAAAGACGAATTCTTTTCATTTCTCTGTTTCGGGTTTATTGTATCAAGAATTGAAACTGTGGCAATTGTGCATGACGTTGAGTGTTCAGAATTTATTAGAAATCTAATGTATTCTCAATACATGATTTATATTAGTAACTTTGGAAAGCAACCACCAACTTGAAAACTCTATCAGGAAGGGCAGTGGATTAAATAGTAATTGCATTAGGATAATATCAAATTAATCGGTGGTTTATTAACAATATTTACTGAAATAATGAAAGAAAGAAGTCGTAATAATGGATATGATTCAATTCACTCATAATTAATTATAACAAATAAATAAATTACAACTAACAACCGTATTTTAGACGAATTTTAGAATACATTTTTATAACTATTTGTCTTGATTATAATTGACGTAAATACGAGGATTAATGTACTCATATGCATTGAATTGTGATTTAAGAATGTATTACTTATACATTTTAACATGATTCAAAAGTTTACAAAGACATAATTATACTATTATGTTTAACATTAGGTAACCAAAGACATTCTTTGTTATGAATTGATTAAGAAAATAATAGTTCTTTAATAACATAACATACTTATATGGAATAATAATTCTTGGTATTGTAGCAAGCTCATATTTAAGTACGCATAAATAGTAGCATGAATAGCAACAATATTAAGTACGCACAGATTGAGGTAAACCTTGAAGCATATTGGAATTATTGGTACATAATGATTGGTAAATGCAAGAGATATTTATTCATATATCTTTGATGACCATTAGAATACCGAGATTTCAATACGATACTTGTTTGTAAATATACAAAATTGCCTTATTGAAGACGTAATAATTCAACTTCTTCCAGGGTTACAAATGATCATCTTAATAGGAAACATTAAGAGAACCCGCAGTTATCGCAGATTCTTCCTGAATGGTTTGATGACCAGCCGGCGCGTGCACATGGTATGAATTGCGAGAGGGTGGGTAGATGTTCATGACCCGCACAGAAATGAAACAACTTACAATGTNATTGTTGCAATCCAACGTAATTGCGAACGTAATTGTTGCAATCCAACGTAATTGCGAACGTAATTGTTGCAATCCAACGTAATTGCGAACGTAATTGTTGCAATCCAACGTAATTGCGAACGTAATTGTTGCAATCCAACGTAATTGCGAACGTAATTGTGGCAATCCAACGCAATTGTTGCAATCCAACGCAATTGTTGCAATCCAACGTAATTGTTGCAATCCAACGTAATCGGTAAACATTAAGGGAATGTGAATCCTATTGTTATTGCACCACAGAAAGCACAAGTAAAGTTCGCCTTTAGGAATCTGTGATGTCATTGCCCTTTCACGGGTTTCAAGATACACAGATTAGCATTATGGTATGCAGGATATTGTAACAGAAACGGATGAATAATATCTATGTTATATTAGAATCTTAATTATTTAATGTAAAGCGTCATTCTTTCAGCTTGCTGAAGATTGTCAGAGTCCTGGTAAGGTGTCGCGCTATGTCAACTAGGTGAAAAAAACATAATGGTTGGTATTTTGACTCCAGTTTTTCTTTCTATACTTTAACGATAATTGATCAAATGGTTCTAACTTGCTTCTGGATACTAAAGTAATGTATTCTACGTTGTAGTGCTCTACGAGTTTTTAATCGCTTTTCAAGGATTTTTTAATTTTAATTACTATTTTGTAATAGAAATTGTTTTTATATTTATCCTACAATATTGTCCTTATAAAACAATACATCATGTTCATAATAATTCAACTCATATTCCGCCAAATATTTTGAAAAACGAACATGACATTTGTGCGTCTAGTATCAATGTACAACGGAGGAAATTCGATATCTCAATCCATTCTACCTTTTGTAAATGATAAAATACTTTTCACAGATATTTGTTAATATTTTGAGCGATTTGTCTTTGCGCTGATAAAAGTTATATACGTTAAGCTTTCAACAACATGATTACTTTCCTTAATGAATTCTTCTCAAGCCATTCGAGGACTGATTTTCGTTACCAAGCTGAAAGGGATAAGTGAAGAATATGGTTTCGCTACTTTCTACAAGCACATTTTTTTCTTAGTTGTAGTCGGGGATCTTGGAACCGATCGTACATAATATGCTCTACCATTTACAAGTATTTACATTGCTCATATGACAAATCTTTCTCCATATGACAAATAAGTAAATTCACTAAATAAATGAATTTAGGATCTTGATTTGTCTATTCCTAACACGACAGGTAGAAATATGGAGTATCAGCTTCGTAATGAAAATATCCTGCTGCACTAGAAATAGAATTAAATTTTTAGTCAGTACTGAAAAATTTCTTAGTGCCAAAGCGGCTTTCGACAACTTATGCTGTCATATACTGGGGCCTACAATGAAAGATACAGGAATATAACTACAGGTAAATTGATCTTGAAATAATAATAATAAAATACAAAAATATTTAAAAATAAAAAGGACTAGTATGTTGCAACTAATAATGTATTTTAATTATACTAAGATCTGTAAAAACTATGTAAATATACTAAGATCTGTAAAAGCTATGTTAATAGTTGAAATATGTTTGTTTGGAAAAATTATGATTTGAAAAAAATTAAAATGAACTAACATTTTGCAATAAGAGAATGTGTTAGTCAAGCGTCTTTCCTTCTCTGCTCTGGAGTGTGGAATGCGGGGATCTGGTCGTGCGAACGTGAGACGGGACAGGACGAGGTTGTGTATGGGTGCGTATGAGATTTTCTGCCGGAAGATGAATGCTAAATGGATTCTAAGAGGAGGAATGATAAATTAAATGTCGTTTTTATGTTGCTCATAGTTTTAATGTTATAAAGAATGGCAGCCAAAAAAAAAAAACCTCAATAATCAGGTATGTAATTTCGTCGGTTTCCTCATTCTATTTTCTTCTTTGTTTTCTTCTATTCATTCTTCATTGTTGTTTTTCTTTATTTCTGTAGTTTTTACACTTCTTTGGATACTGATTTTACATCTCAATTATTGTATACTTTCACGTTAGATTTTTATGTTTCAATTATTGTCATTTTCAAGTGTACATGTATTTCAGTGTATGTTCCTGACGGTGGCTGCTACGCAGCTGAAAAAGCTTTATAACATTAAAACTATGGATAACATGCAAACGACGTTTAATTTATCATTCTTCGATAATGTTGCTAACGCTCCACAATTACCAAGTCTAACAGGAGGGTTGCTATTTATAGTTTTGTATTGCATTTGTTGTCAATGGAAAATGTAGCGTGCTATTGAAGCTTATCTACAATGAGCGATATGAGGTAGGAGTTGGGTGGTAGGCTATTGTTAGCTGCTTGGCTGGATTTACCAACAACTTGGTCCACGTGGAGGGGTTGGTAGAAGCAGCTAGTTTTAGTTAGCGTTATTAATACTAGGAGGAGATATATAGAGGAAGGAGGGTTCGCTTTTCAGTAGTCACTGATATATGTACTGGAACGTTAATGCGAAAAGTCATAATTCTTCCCAGTTGGGCCATTATAGTTTACATTGTATTCGCCACATTTGTTTATGTTGGTTGCGTGCAGGGTGTAGAATAGTCTGCTTCTTACGCGATAATTTTGTGGGATATAAATGTATTCTATTTCCAGTTAAGTAAACTGAATATTACATCATCTAATTGTAATCCTACTGAACACTTCCGAACTTTCAATTTATTAGCGATTGAAACGCGTGTTAAATTGTATGGGGATTTCTAATGTACATATCAGACATTCAAATCAATGGTGTTAATGCAACATGGGTTTTTGCTGAGTTTTAACAGCTGTCGACGCGTCGCTGTACGTTTGCTTTTCACTCAACGAAATACAAATCGAATAATACATAGCTGGAAGCTCGTATAATAGCCGTGCGATGTGCGACGATGCTGGGAACTGCTACACGCCGCCGCTCTAAACAGATCATAATATGTTTGGGTCTCTTCGAATAGCCGTTGCTCCATAATATTAACCACTGTGATTCGTGTTCATGAAACCTCTTCCAGTGTCTGTGTGTTGCCACCACGTGCATGTTGGAGTTCTTGACATAAATTATCGTAAAAATGAAAACAGAATGTTCATTGTATTGAGTCTCACTAGTCTCCTCCTCCTACTACTCCCACACACACTATTTCCCACGATCTACTTGATTATATTTGATTATAGTATGTACAAGTTTATATATGTCATTCTGATCCTGAGTCGAGTTTTAAGAATGTCTGTGGGGGCGCTACGATGAAAATTTGAACAATGGTAAAAATAAAGATAGGGATGTTATTTTTTGCGTTTAGACAAAATAAAACGAAAGAATTTTTCAAACAATGCCGACGTTTCTACCTTTAATTTTGGTCATCATCAGGGCAGGAAGACAAAACATTGCGTCCATTAAAAGCAAACATTAAAACTAGGCATAGCAAAACGAGTCATTCAATGAAACGAAACAAACATTACACACCTAAATTAACTACATAAAAAATACATCACAACCATCCACCCATTCCAAACTCAAAAATCTTACATGTTATACACCAACTCAGACCACTACCTACTACAAATTACCTCATGTATACAACAGATCAAGCAAGTTGAAATAAACATACTAGCAACTTTACATAAATAAAACTGTTACCAACTCTAGCCAACAACATAGTGATTTATGACAATGATAATAACTACACACATTTAAAACATAGAATTTAATTTATCCGGTGTTTTTGTTGCATGTAACATTTTTGTAAATATGTATCATTTCTTTCATTTAAAAAAATATTATCTTGGTCAATAATGGAATGTATTATTGAAGAGACTACTGACTTCAACAAATGTCCGCTTTTAAAGATTGTTCTTTGTGTGGTAGTTCATCTTGCCATTTTTATCCCATTATTCACATCCTCCCCTTCCTTGGTATTAACCTCGGAAACCTTACCATCCACTCTCACCCATGAGAATCCAAGGCGAGCAGCTCAACAGTTTCCCGGCGTTTGTGGTTTCTCAACGACCAACTTCAACTTCCACCTCGCGGTTCAGCGGGGCACCTCGCCCGCAGATCCCGCTGAAACCCCGTCCTTGGGCTCCTCCCCACCACCACCGCCATCCCCGCTCTCACCCCTCCACCCAACTTCGCGGTGTTCCTTTGAACTCTTGTTCCTTCCGTTGACTTCCACCGTCACTGTCGTCATTTCGACGTGGAGCACTCAAGATTCGGGGAACTTGGCCCAAGTTCTGTGGAAATGTAGTTGTAGAAATGGTGACCGATCAGTGGTGACATGAATGCAAAACTGTAACTCAGCAGAGTGCTATGGAAATTCAAAAAATATCTGGAGTGCACTACACTCAGCTTTCCAATTATAATTCTTAACTAAATGTTATAGTAGTAGGCAGTCTGCATTGAAATAAAAAAGTAAAGAAACAAATTATTTATTTAAAAGGATGATAATATTTTATAATAACCATACTTGATGACGTATTTAACAGATCAATCAGTTTAAAAATATTTTCCCTCAGAACCTGACTAAGTATGCTCCTTTCCTACGCATCTGCCGATTCCCATACAGTTTACCTGAATTATTATATTCCACTCTGAACACTTAGCAATTGTCTGTCACTCTGAACACTTAATGATAGATCTTCAAGTAATACACAAGTAAAAGGTGGTTCAGTCTATATTTATCAATTTTCTTTATTCGGATTGAAAATTCGAGAGAAACTATTTAGAAGATGTCTTAGAGGGTACTAAATAAGGTACTATTTATATGATAGCTCAGTGGATTCACAGCCAAGCAAAACTATAGGGTGCTGATGCAATCTCTTTGAAAAATCCCCTTCTTGAAGGAAACGATTTGTCCGAATGACTGAATCACTTGTAGAAAGTTTCAAAATTGTGTTCCATATTTGGAATGTGTGTTTGAAAAAATTTATAAAATCAGGGTTGATCTTGTATATTTCTAAGACGTGAATCAGCCAAGAATTTGGTACACTGTCAAAGGTCTTCTTGTAGTTTATGTAAGCTGCATAAAGGTTCCGTAAGTTTTTCCTGGTTTGTTATACGACCATTGCTCCTATAGTTAGTTGCTCTTTGCAACCTCTTGATGTTTTGATACAGACTTTTTGTTCTTCGGCTATTCTATTATGTTCCAAGAGGTGGACTCAGTCTTGGTCACTGCTGCGGTCTGACTCGTCCTCAGATTGTCCCCTGAGTAGACGTTTCGGGAGTTCTGTGAATTTCTAGTTAATCTTCTCATCGCGTTCCCCCGAGTAGCAAAGGAGTTCAAGGTCGACTCTCTCAGAACCCCGAATGTGAGAGTAAGGCTACTTGAAAGCGAGGGTCGTCTTTTCTTGCAGTCTACCATTTAATACTTCTTACCCTCCGCCATTCATCTGCCCGGTATGGTTGTCTCGGTTTCAGAGTTGGGATTTATTTTGGAGCTTCACTGTTCAAGAACCACCGTATTCAGTAAAAGTTCGGTTATCTCAGGTAGGATGTGGTTCTTTACCAAACACGGACGGTCCAGGACAAGGAGAGGCTAGTTGACGCATAGCATCTGTATTACGCTTTACTTGTACCTGGTGGTGAGGTGGTGTGTCAATGGGAGCAAATCTCCTATTGTGAAAGGTGCAACCTCTCCCACCCTCTTAGCCCTTTATTATTATTATTATTATTATCATTATTATTATTATACTTCTCGCTCGATTTTGTTAGCAGTAATATGTTTAAGTCCAGATTCCAAAAGAAATCAAAGTGACTTATCTCAGCACCTTCTTAAAATGTGCACCGTTCCCAGGAGAGCGACTTCCATCATTTAATGGGTTAATATGACCTAGATGTTTATGGTGTCCTTTATTTATGGTTCCAAGGGCTCTTCCAATAACTCTAGCTTTCACATTACTTAGTATCTGGACTTCTATTTGCGAGCTATATATTTGATCAGGTTTTCTACTTCTTTCAGGGTTATATTGACATCATCAGGAACGGATACATTACCATTNGGATTCATTACCATTATTATTATTATTAAAATTATTATTATTATTCTTGATGTTTTAAGATTGTCAGCATCTAGATCATCAAAATCCGAATAAAACATATTTATATACATTTCTTCAAAATTTTGAATGTCAAGAATCCGGTCGTGGATCCCGGTGTATAAATGTAAGAGCGTTGTAAGAGCTGTCTAGAAATTAGTTTCTATTTCCAATGCATTCAGTCATTTCTGATGTTTGGTTTAGATGCATCAATTTGTTCTTGAGTTATCGGAGAAACGTATCTTAGCAAATATAACTACAGTGTTACACATACGGCATTCGACACGATGCCAAAAAAGACTTGCAAATAGACTCTCCTCCAGTCAATTCTTATTGATTCAAAGAGATCAATTTTTCAATCTATTGCAATACTTTTCTTAGACATTCTGTGTGTCTGGAGGGTAAAAATCAGTTACGGGGTTGAGGAAGAAATTGTTGAATTTTACCTCTTTATATACGGAGATGTGTGGTAAAAATGAAAATGTTTATCGCATGCACGGGAATCGATAATATACGATCTCTTAAAAGACGAGGTATTTGGGGCAATAGAATTTGTAATCTTTGAATTCATTCTTCGTATTAGGATTATTTTTCTGATTACTATACACGTTTTTCATAGGAAAATACCATTTCTCACACCTTAACAATTCCTAATAAGCAACAGCCTTATTTTTAAAACGTTAGAACCTAGAAGTTTAAGAGAAATTTTTAAAAACATTTTTAACAATTATTTTAATGATAACGATTTTGGCTTCGTCATTAGTTCATTTCAATAGTGTTTAATTTTGTTATTAAAATATGTGTAGGTTTAAAGTTTTAAAGTTTTAAAGGAAGTGTTTTGAGTTGCGTGAGATGTACCGGTCGACAACAGTTTTCAACACTTTAAGCTTTATGAGTATTTTTAAAGAGTAATCGTCCCACACAAGGGATGTCTTCGGGACAAGAATCTATTGATCCATATAATATATCATATGAAATGTATGAATTTCAATGTGGATCACTAAAGATTTCACTTATTATCTTGAGGAATCATAATGCACAATGTTTAATCAAATAATAAATATTTGCGGAAAGATTTGTAACAGTCTTAAATTAGGATGTAGTCAAATTCTTCTGTTTTCGATAGAAATTTTATCTTTATCATTTAAATATTTTTGTAACATACCGGAGTTTGATAAAGTAAAGTGAAAGATTTTGTACGTCGGGGACTGGGGTGTGTGTGAAATAGTAAGTAATTGTGAAGTATGTTATACATTTTTGTTGAAATGAATTATTACCGACTCATGCCTTGTGAAACGTGTTTCTCTCTTTTCATTATTCTCAGTGGAAGGAAGTAGCTGGGTAGTCGGTGGATACGTCAGACGGAAGATAACATCACAGTCTTCTGAAAAGCTCCATTTACTTTGAAGAGAATTCCGATGTCTGTTCGTTAATTTCAGTGTCTCTTCATTGTCTTCTACAGCTGATCTATTTTCCTAGCTTTCTCTTTTGTGAAATGGGAAAGTACTTTATTCTTTTATGAGTTTTAGTTTTAGCAGATGTCTGATTGCACATTTTTTTGTGAAATTTCTTTCCAAAATTTCTATTCCTTTGTATCCGCCTTTTCACCCCACTTCCTAAGAATTCGTAACTTACTTAGTGAAAGCATCCCACGGCTCTAAGAATAGTGCAGTGATTTAGTGTGGAAAATACTTGTATTGTAATAAGGTTTAGTGAAAGTATTTTTTAATGACCACATCACTTCGATGCAAAATATGTTTATCCCCCAGGGGACTTACATCTTGTAAGTACGTGTTTGGCAAACACGGGACCCCGAGCTGAGTCTGGCATTACTTCCACTTACTTGTGCCGGGATCCTTCCTTTCTCTTTTCTGACCTTCCTTAGTCACCTCTTGCTCTTTTCGATCCCGACGCTATTAGTGCTAGGGTATCTTTCATTGTCCTTTTTTTCTCCCACTCATTTTTTGATTTTTGGTTTTGAGATATGTTTTGGTATGTTGTGATTCCGGAGGGTTTTTAGTGGGTATGGTTGAGTCATTCTGCGAGTCCCACACGCGGGGAGTGTCATGTTGTCTCTCCTTAGTGTGTAACTACATTTTCCCTACATGTACAAGTTTTTAGGGCTCTAATGACCTCGATGTCGACGAGCCGTAATGCCCCACACAAAAAAAATGTTTATGATATTTAAAATTAACCATACATTTATTGATATTGCTAACTTTCGACTGCATAGCAATCATCTCCTGTATCAATCATCTAGTTTCATTTTTAATTATGCCAACAAAATGTCACCAACACCATTCATGATATTTTTTCTGGACTTGTGAAGAATTCTTTTTCATTAACTTGGTATTTAACTGTAGAAACATCCTGTAGAAGTAGAGGTTTCAATCAGTAAAAAGCTTTAATGAACTCTGTTAATTGCTGACATCCATTCACTGATCTTTTGATTTGAATTGTCTGTAGCTTTACTGCTGTTGACTACACAATTCCCTTTTCAGTGTGTACACTTAAAGAGAGTAAAGATGTCGTGGCAAATTTCAGGAATATCTCAGCAATTATCCCTTTGAAGATTATTGGATTGTATTTATCTATTCTTTTTTGTCTTTTATTCTGAAAAGACAAATATATTTTCAACCCTTATATTTCATTAGTTCTTTTAAAATTGAAAAACGAAAATAGATATATCTTATACCTAAAAGTTCACGCTTCGTCACTATTCGTTTACTAAAANAACGAACCAATTAAATTATTATTTTCTGGGCATAGAACAGAGTGTAACCGTGCACTTTAATTATCTACTATTTCTTTCATAATTTGTTTTAAGAAACAAATTGAAGACGAATTTCAGTACGACTGACCCCTCGATTATTCGACGGAAGATGTAATTCCCCGGGTGGGGGTGGGGGGAAACTTACATCTAGTAAGTACGTGTTTGGCAAACACGGGGCCCCGAGCTGAGTCTGGCATTACTTCCACTTACTTGTGAGAGGCTCCTTCCTTTCTCTTTCCTGACCTTCCTTCGTCACCTCTTGTTCTTTTCGATCCCGACGCTATTAGGGTTAGGGTATCTTTCATTTTCCTCTTTCTTTTTTGTAATGTTTTGAGGTATGTTTTGATACAATGTAAATCAGGAGGGTTTTTAGTAGATATGGTTGAGTCATTCGGCGAGTCCCACACGCGGGGAGAGTCATGTTGGCTCTCCTTAGTGCGTAACTGTATTTTCCCTACCTGTACAGGTTTTTAGGGCTCTAATGACCTCGATGTCGACGAGCCGTAATGCCCCCCACAAAAAAAATGTTTATGATATTTAAAATTAACCATACATTTATTGATATTGCTAACTTTCGACTGCATAGCAATCATCTCCTGTATCAATCATCTAGTTTCATTTTTAATTATGCCAACAAAATGTCACCAACACCATTCATGATATTTTTTCTGGACTTGTGAAGAATTCTTTTTCATTAACTTGGTATTTAACTGTAGAAACATCCTGTAGAAGTAGAGGTTTCAATCAGTAAAAAGCTTTAATGAACTCTGTTAATTGCTGACATCCATTCANAGACTCAGTTTTAAGATCTCTAGAGCAAACAGGAGGGGAGATACATCATAAGACAATGGGGTATGTGCTTCCACCTCACTAAATTATAGGCTGTTTCCCACAATTTCGTCTTAAAAGAGTTTTAAAATTTAAAAACTCTATTATCACATAGACTTTGTTATAAATATCTTCTTTATTTAGGTAGGTATTTACATCACAGTGGTTCAATTTATGATTAAATTTAGCAGTTCTATTCTCTTCTTCTTGTATTTACTGTATGAGACAAAATTAGCAATCTTGTATACGACTACATCTGGTAATAATGGTATTATATTAGGATTTAGACAACTTTATAAAATCTGTTTTAGCACCATAACGTGGTCCAGGTACTGTCGGAGAAGTTGTTGCTTGAAACAAAAGTTGTTTTATGTCTTGAGCAATAGCCGAAAAATGAAGCCGAGAGAACCTGATGTATTCTAGTTAGGTAGAGTTATGTAATTATAAGACAGAGAAAGTTATTGTTTGTAGAAAAATAGTTCAAATCTAAGACAGTTTCAAAGGAGTTTGTAGAAAATGGAGTCGAGAAGACTTGATATAGAACTCTATGGGTCCAGATAAACTGTTCCAGAAAACTTGTTGCTTAAACAATAGGTATTCTTAAACCAATGTTATTGTTAAAAATCAAGACAATCAGTTACGGCCTAAACTACAAACTCTGACTTCATAACATAAGAAAGTGCTGGGTTGCCAAGATGTATTTACAAGCAGAAAACTTCTCTCAGTACAGTTATTTCCTCTGGAAGCTCCACTACAATACGTGAAATTTGACTACTCTGTTTAATGTTTTGCGCTGTAGCTGTGCACAGGACTAGGCAGCGTGTCAAGGAACGTACATAGTGAGTGTGTTCAATGATTCTATATCATGGAACGTGCAAGGTACTTGCACAGAGCGTCTATATACAAAGAATGTTTATATAGGCACGGAGTATATATACTATGTCATGGAAAGTGCAAGGTACTTGCACCGAGCGTCTATATACAAAGAATGTTTATATAGACACATAATATTTATAAACAAACAATAAATAACACAATTCTCATGAAATATAAATAATAACAAAATACACAATAAATGAGAATGTGTAAATAAACCCTTTACAAACGTTTGGTTTGTAACACAGCGCACGTTAACTAAAACTCTTGTATGATCTAAATTATACGTCCTAATTTTACGATTTGAAGACAATTTTATATCTCCATCCAATACACATGTATTGAGTACACAAAGAGCCCACTTAATTTTTGATGATTTATTTTTTTCCTTTCGTAAGTTGAAATATTTTAACATGTCAACTTTTAAAACTTATTTTTTCATTAAATCAAGTTAACCCTTGAAGGTAGGCATATGTTGCGGACTTTTTTCTAGAACTCTTTGAGACGAATAATATTGCCAGATTGTTGTCACCTATCTCTTACCTGTTAGGCAGCGAAAGCGAATACACCTCACAATAGATTTTTTCCTCGACTAGGACATTTATCGTCAAAAACCATTAACTATCTTTCATTTCTCACATTAAAAAAATAAAAGTTAGCCTGTTTTTTTCTGAGCGTGATAACTATCTTCTTGTAAAATTTCATCACGATCGGTTCAGTGGTTTAGTTGTGAAAAGGTAGCAAATAGACACAAAGTGTCGCTTTTATACCCTAGTACGGATTGCAAAAAATGTGAATCACTTTTGCAGTATAATAAGTCAATTACGATATAGTAGAAATGAGAAAAAAATCATTATTTTTTATAAATTCAGTGAATTAACAATATTTTTTGAAACAAATAAGTACATATTCAATATGCGTTAACAATATTCATTATAAACATATATCAGAAAACTATTCTTGGGTCTTATCGTCTTACAAAAGTTTTGCAACTCATGCACATAATTGTTTGAAGTTCAAACCATGTATGAAGTTAACTAACAGCAAAAACTATCATGCTGTTAGCTACACGAGAATAAGCCAATAAGCAATTGTGTAAATCCATTAAACTTCTAGAAAATATAATGTTTTGTACGTATTGAGAAAAAAACCATATTTATTGTAAAAATAAATTACCGCATTATTCTATTTCTCATTATACATTTAATAATAATTTGAATTGGGAAGCCTTACTTGAAATGCGTACTTCATATATACTAAAGACGAAAAGACGACTCTTATAAACAAATCTACGATAATATTAAGTGTATGATTTGAATTAAATTTACTTGAAATATTATGTTTTTTTTTTTTTTTTTGTAGAAAAGAACCTTAAGTATATCTCTGGGGAATTTAAAATTTTACGCTTAAATTAATTAAGTATTCTTTAAATGTAGATCCTTTAATATTCCAACCTGACATATTTGAATATATGTCGTATATGTCAACGTGTCTTAAAGTGATGGATGTAGTTTTATTGATTTTTTGTAGATGATTTTCAGTGTGTGATCAAGGTTAAATGAATAAACTAAAAGCATTGGAACGATATTGGTACTATTNGGGGTTTTTTTTTTTTTTTTTTTTTTTTTGTTTTTTTTTTTTTTTTTTTTTTGCTTATCTTTGGATGGTATTTATCCATTTCTCTGAGTTAAGTATTGCACTTGGCAATATTTGACAATGTATTTTTTCCCATTCTTTATGTAGAACAGGGATGCCAACGGAAGCACGGCCATCAGAGTACAGCGTGCTGAAGTGGGGCACGCTGATTTGTAGGGGCGCTACAGGTTGGCGAGCAGGCTAAATGACTAGATATTTGATTAAAATGAAAATTTAAAACTCTCCATTGCAAAGACCCTCAGTTTCTTCAAAATGAAAAAGAAAAGTAATGTAGTAGTGTAAGAGAATGATCTTTTATTTAGATTTTGCGGGATCGAAATTACCATTTTCGTTTAATGTTCGATGGATGAGAAAACGAAAATGAATATAATTCAAATAATAGTGATAATAAATTCCAGTAGGTAAAGTATGTAAATACTATTTTCATTTTATAGCACTATTTTGAGATTACATGTAATTTAATTTAGTATATAATATTTCTGTGTACATTTGTATGTCTGAAATACCAAAATTACATATACATTTCTTAAATAAATTTTTACAACAACATTACTTTTTAACAATTCTTCATTTATCCGCCGAGGAAGTTAAGACCAAGTAATGAGGTTCACTTTGCAGATATCGTTATGTTCAGTAGTTGAAACTCTCTCCCATTGCAGCGGCAGGTCTTGAATTTACTGGGCCGTGTAGGGGAGAATACTCAAGGGTATTATCTAAGAGAACTCTGGAATAATGGGGTGGACGGAAGTCGTAAACGAGACGGTACTAAATGGTTCATATAAGACTTTGAAGAGAGCCCACAGTTTCCATGAGATACCCATTCGACGATGGTTCATTTCTTACTTCATTTCAACTTTTTCTGTAATTATATCTAAATTTGAAGACTAAGAAGTAACGTAGAAATTGTCTTTGAATTTCATTAGATTGCTCAAATTTGGTGTCGTTTTGATCATAAAGAATAAATCAAAGAAAATTTCAAGAAACTTCTGCAATTCTGTTTTTTAAACATGTTTAAGTTTTTGTAATAAAAATTGATAAAGATGGAACTTATTTTCAATGTATTAAAAAAATCTGATACCATAGTATTGTTACATACTTGCAATGATGAGAAAAAGAAAACTTCGTAGACCCACACTCGTGTTAGCATCCAAACTGTTCCACATATAATGCGGATGTGAGTTTATCCATAGATATGTGTGTATCTAGGTAACTCTGTTTCTACATTATGCCACACATTTGAGATTATTTCTCAAATAATAAAAATGTAATATCTGTCTATTCAAGTTGAAACATTTAAAAGTAAAATATTGTTTGAATTATTTCAAACTCTATCTCACGAATTTTCTATACCTCTATATTGCTACTTGGCACACTGTGCGCTCTTGATCTTAAACTGTAACGTCAATTTTTTTAAAAATCTTTAAAGAGAAACTATGGTTTGCTACTCCACGATTCTCATTCATGGTTGAGCAGAAACGAAGATGAGAAAGTCGAGGAAGAGAGTGATAGAGGTCTGAGTCAGAAATAAGACTTGAAGCCAGGTAGGTGGGAGCAGAAATAAGAAAAATAAGGCGTGTTAAGAGAAAAAATAAAGGGCATAGAGGACAAGAATGATAGAGGAAAGAAATGTATTTTGTCATTGTGCATTAAGCAGCCATTATGATACGGTTAGATTCAGATACCTTGGTGGCACGCAATGTAATTATAATGTCAGAACAATATATAATGTCAGAGCAATATAATCCCAAAGAGCGATTTCAAAACGCCAATATAATGTATGGAAAATGAGGGAAGGTGTTAGTAATGTGGTGGTAGGGGAGGGAACTAAATACATTTGATGAAGAAACCGAAGAAGAATTATCAAGGAAAACCGTGTTCTAGGAAGAGAGGCAGATATTGAACTGACAAGAACTAGAAGAGTGTGACAGATATTGAAGACGAGAATACTGGAGGTACGAACATAGGAAATGATGATGAAGACAAAGTATGGAGGTCGTTGTAGAAGACTTCATGGGGAAGACGACAGCGTGGAATATAGATGAGCGTGAAAATCTTTTGAATCGCATTTCTTTGATCCGCGCGTCAGATGAAAAAACGCCCGTAGCGTTAAGGGGGCGATTGTACGCGCCGCGACGTCTTTTAGCAGATGCAGCTATGCGTAAAGTCTAGCTGCCGTACGAAAAGATACCAAATTCGGGAGAACTGCCAACCTACTCAATTGATTCCCCTTATGTCGTATACTACTCGACTTAGTGATATTTTCATATTATACGTTGTATTCACTACCACCAAATTGACAAAATACCTCTAGGGGAACCTGTCCTTAAAATACTCGTTTTTTATCCTTTGTAGAGTAACACAAAATTAATATTCCTATTAATAAAATACATTGCATAAATTATCCAAGAAATCTTAATTTTTTAATCTACTTTCAACGAAAATTCATTTTACGGTGGAAATTTCATTATGTCTTGTTTCTGTGCGTTGGTACTCCCGTATGGTAAAGTAAGTACTACCAAACGATGATTTTAATATAAAATGACAATCTGAGGCAGTCCAAGTCTTAACGAGTGTCGGGGTTTTTGTTCTAAAATATTGGTGGTGGCTGTCCTGAAACACCACTCGAGTCCTCTATCTTTGATCTTTTTGTGTTCAAACTCTGGATAACTTGAGTATAACAGTGAACGACCTCTCAACTGAAGTAAACTGTGTGTTTGATACCAATGCACACAGATGGTGGTAGCTTTTGCTTCTCATTCCAAATACCGAAATCGTAGAAATTTTCATGGATTTTGGGAGGTAAATTTATTTATTTATTATTAATATAAAATTCAGAGTTCATTAACTAAACTTACCTAGCGTCATACATATTGTAAATACGTTTGTAGAATTTGAATACTGTTATTGAATGAAACGATCTTACTTTCACAAACTCGATTTATTACAAATTGAACAAATTACACTTTACTACTCATTCTGTCATTTTCTTACCTTTTTTTACTTTTGATATTCTGTGATTCCGTGCCTCTGTACTCAGATTGTAAGTATGCTGTGTATAAGTGTAGTCTCTGTGGATTATTCCCTGGTTTAGCATATGACCTATTTATTCCATGTTCTGTGATTTGTGTGAATTCCTTTTCTCATTTCGGGCAGGTTAAACCGTTACAATAATTTTTGTCAGTAGTTCCCTGATGATGGCCTACAGTGAGAGTCGAAATGGTGAATAGTTCTTAAACTGATAATAAATCGGGTTTTTGATGGTAAAAATAAGGTCGTCTCATTCAATAATTTCCTACCCGGGATTTTAAATTGACCTGTTTCCGTGCGTTTTGCTCAATTTTACAAAAATATTTAAAATAAAATTCAGTAGCATTTGGTCGTAAGAAAAACAGAAATCCAATATAATGAACCAAGAAACAATGTATTGTAAGGAAGCAACTAATAATTCTGAAAAAGCAATTTTGTTTGTTTCGTATATTATTTACCATAATATCAAAGAAAATTACTTCTGACATCTGTATCAATATTACTTCCTTTTTGTTTGAGTAAATTGTTCTGTCTCTACAAGGATCAAAGTCTTTGGTATGTCAATTGACTTCTCTTACAATTTAACTCACTCGGATAATCATTATATTATTGATAAGTTCATTCAAAATATAGTGCGTCATAGATTTTTTTAAAACATTGGCATTATTGTGACTCTTCAATATTTTTCGGACCTCCTCGAAAGTTATTCCTTAGGACATAATCACTCTGCAAGTACTTAAAAGCTTCCATTATGACTGCAGTAACTTATTTACTTATGGTCTTTTGAATGGCATATTTGAAGCCTCTATTACCAATTGAGATCAATATCTGACAGCCATGAGTCTTAAAGTCAATGTTTGTAAACTTTGTGCACAATGACTTCTTTGTTTCATTGAAAATGTACACATATTGAGAATATAGGAAATTGAAAGACATAAGTGATCAGGGCACAATGTATTGCGATTGATTCTACAAGAATATTGATTTCAATTTTGCGCTCATCAATGTACAATCTTCTAATATTATTATATATTTGTACAGCGGTAAAACCAAGCATTCAACTTATCTGTTGTTTTGTTTGAGGAAAAATGCTGAGATTTTTGTTCAAATATTTCTTTCTAAATTTGCTTCAATTTCTTCTGATAATGTTTTATGTCGTCAACACCGTCCAATCCATTTAAAGGTATGTTTTCCATTTCATTCATGGCACATACTTTCACAACTTTTAATAAACATCGAGCAAAATAATTTAGACTTGCATAGCTGACAACATTTATCTTTGTATATTATACTGGCTGTCGAGCTATCTAGACTAGATGAACTTACCCAACATCACCAGGAAGTTTGAATTTGTTTTTTTCCAAAGTTTTCACACAATTTTACGAAGTTGATTGAAGACAGTATCAATAGATAAACAGAAATAGGAGGAATTGCAGTACATTAACTANTGCTTCAATTTCTTCTGATAATGTTTTATGTCGTCAACACCGTCCAATCCATTTAAAGGTATGTTTTCCATTTCATTCATGGCACATAAGGGTCTTGAGATTATGGTTAACTTTCCAATCTCAAATTTAAAAAAATCTACATATTTAAAGTAATAGAGGTAGATATGTCCAGCAGAGCTGATTGATGGGATTGATAGTACGTCGCACATCCCGTATCTTTGAACAGAAATCCTAGCTGGGAAAGTAAAAATGTTTTTATTTATGGATCATAATAACAAATTTTTAATTTAATCAATAATTAAAATTACCCCTTAAACATAAACTAAGAATGTATTAATATGTATCAAGTTTTGATGAGTGAAACGTTAATTATGTTTTGAATGTTAGTTTTGGACACAAAAATATACCTTTTGTAATAGTTTAAACTTATCTTTATTATCATTTTAAATTGTTTATTATTATTGATTGTTAATTTTATTGAAACTATTAATTTAAGTTCTTGGTTTCGTCCAAAGGAAATATCGCCTAAAGTTAAAACGAAATAATTCTTTTTAATATGCTCTTCTTCAAAGTATATTGATTTTTTAAATACATTTGTTACTACTCTAATGACTATGAATAAAGGAACGTTTCTCAAAAATTTCGTTAACTGGATGGCATATTCAAATAATATTATTCAAAACATTATCTTGAGTGCAACCATTTAGCCCTTTACACAAAAAGCATTAAAACACTGATGATGCTAGCTAAGTAAGAGAAAAAGTTTTCTGCTTATTAAATATTTTGACAGAGTATACTATACCATTGTATTATTTCATTTAAAATCTGTCTTCATGGTTTAAAATCTGTCTTCACCTCACGTGCAATCATTCTACAAAAAAGGTATATCCGTCGGAAAGGCAGAAAAAACGTATCGTATTTTGCAACGATCATCCGTTTCCACGAATTGTCGATCCCGCATCGTTGACTTGGCAGAATCGCGATCGCTCGCGTCCGCGGTGCCATCTGTCCTGAAACACGATTGCCGTCGAGAAGTTTGCCTTCGAGTTAGCCGTCGAGCGAGAAACTTTCGCTGCCACCACTTGCCGTATGGAAATTGAGGAACGCGCCGCAAGGGGATCGTCAGGGGACGGCCAGCGGACGGTCTCCGTAGGGCGAGGGCATAGGGGATGAGATACGATAGCGCTTGGTCGGCAACGGCGCGGCGGTCCTCCTGGTCTAGAAGGACCTTGACGGGGATATTTTGATATTGTAGAGTCATGGAACTTATCTACATGGAGCGGTAGGTAGTAAGAGGTGGGTGGTAGGCTATTGTTAGTAGGTGGGCCGGTTATCTGGGTTTACCAACCACTTGGCCCAAGTAGCAGTGTTAGTAGGAGTAGTTAGTAATAGTAAGATTTAATGATACTAGCAAGTAGTACTAGGAGCAGTTGGAATTGGATAGTGGTACGAGGGTTCGCTTTTGTCACAGCTATATGCACTGAAGAGAAAAGCTACAATTCTTTTCTGACCCAAGACACTTTAGCGCAAGGGATATTAAACGCAATTTGACACAACACCGCATGAGAAGTGAACGAAGAACGTGTTCCAAACCGAAACGAGGGCAAAAGTATTTAAAAGATTTCCGAAATGAATAAATTCGTCTGAATTTTTTTCGGGAATAGTAAACTTGGTCACAACTTCCAAGAGTTTTTACATCTCAGGGATGACTTATTTACTGATCTCAATGTATCTACGTCAGCGCTGTTCAAGTTATCTGAGACCATTTTCCATACATTTTCCATACACATTCGATCGTTGGGATTGGCAAGGGCCAGGGTTTGGAAAAATGTTCCCTGCTGAATAAAATTAATAGATAATGTTTACTTAAATAATGCAAGACATGCGACCTTTTATGGACGAACAGTATATNCCCCCAAGATGTCCATCCTTCTAGACGAGCCGAGAATCTAGCAATGGAACCAGCAGTGTGTGGAAAGACACACTCCAGAGCGCTTGCGTTCAAGTGCTCTTCGTAAACTTCTTATTTTTACTTTTTTTTTTTCACTAAGTCTCATTCAGATGCTTGATTATTGTATTAGTAAATTCCTCTTATTTGTATTTTTATTAAGTATTATCCAAACACTTGAATTCACGATCACGATGTTTCCTTCGTTTAGAGTATCTTGCAGATGCTATAAATTGATGTATTCCTCATTCATTCATTTATTCTGTATATGTAAAGGGGGAATTGTGTACAGCTGTACCAATACGATTAATAGATTAAATAGTGGTTTAGTTGGCTTCCTTGTATTTAATATAAGCGATCCTGGTCAATATCATATTCCTAGTCGACCTCACCTCTCACAATAGTGGGTTACGACACTTAGCTAAGCGAGTAGACTCAGTAATATTTAATAAATTAGTTTGGAATTGCCGGGCTGATACCTAAGGAACCCCGGAACGTAACAATTGTTAGATTGCGCCGGGTAAAGGTATTAAATTGAAAGGGGGGCACGTNCTTTTTATCTTATCTAGGAATTTTTGCTGAATTTTTTGAATCCGCCTCTGCCTTAGGGCCCTTGATCGGAATTGATGGGATGGTCCCTTGCTTGCTTCCGGAGAGTAAATTAGTTTTTTTTTTCCCTCCACGTGGTCATACGCAGTTTGTACTGTTTTTTGACAATAAATTTATTATTATTATTATTTATTATTTATTCGATTTTCAGGTTTTGGTAAAGATTTCCTGTTGAATAATAGTTTAAGAGGATTGTTTGAGTCAGGTATTCAAATTTCTATAGTATGATGGATCTTTACCGATTTTGGTTTAATTGTCGGAAACAGTTTAGATGAGATGATAAGTTATCTTAATTTTTTACCTGTCATTCAACGGAAGTATTTCGATTCTTTGGAGAAAGTACTGTGGGTAATAACAGTTCATTGGACGCTGGTTTCGAAAGTAGAACACCGTTAATACCCATTTGGAGAGAGAGAGAGAGAGAGCAGGATATAATAAACATTAAATAAAACTAAATGTAGGATCAGTTGAGGAACTTTACACATTATGCTGAAAGTAAAGTCAAACATGTGACGTAAAAGATACTTCACGGTGAGGTAGTAAGAGCCTTCAAAAGTTAAAATTTAATTTATAATTTCATTTATTTTATTAATGTGAAACCGTATTTATTAAAATATGTAGGGTAGGCGCGGGAATTATGAACAAGTTTTAAATAATCTTCTTTCACACCCCAATTTCAATGTCTTAATTCGAAAAAAATATAGTTTTAAGAATACTAATATAACGGGTTACCCTCTTACGTCATAAATTCCTTGAAACGAAGATTCCTAGTATGAAATTTACCAGTCTTATCCGCCTGTTTACAATTACGCCGCGTTTTCACAATTACCTCTGGTACAACGGGGTAATTGTAATCAACAAACTCTATCCTAACGTAAAGCATGATATGTGATTATAGTTTTAGGAAAATTAAACTGTTTTGACCCTCCTAATACCGTGTTAAGTTATTGCTATTTGATGTATGCTGTTAAACAGTATCTTTTAATATTCCATTCAGTAAGCATCATTTTAATGTACAACACTGATATATTTCATAATATCCTGATTAAAATCACATATTCACTATGGTTATGGACAACAACGTTTCGTGACCAAGACTCTAGCCTCCTCTTTAGGTTCTTGACATTTCATTCGGTTCACTTCTACACATAACTATAATATACAAGATGAAACGATTGTCTTTAATATATTTGTACATTGAATGGAATATTAATAGATTAAATAGACAATCAGACTGTGAGTGACGTAAAATTTAAACATAATCACCTGTTTCAAATGCCGTTAAACACCTATAGTTTAATTGATCATCAGAACGACCTAAAATAAACGAAAGAAATAACTCATTTTTAATTTAAATTATACACATTTTATTGTTATTTTACTTGATAAATTCTTTGTATCAACAATGTATGAAGACTTATGATAATCATGTTTAATATCATGTACAAAAGTATCAAAGTGTAGAAACACAAGGAGAGTTAAAAAGTAATACATTCTAAGAATATTTACTTTGCTGGAAAGCAAATAAAATTTTTTTTGTACCTTCTATTTTTCTCTAATTGGATTAGGTATGTTTGTTTTGACTATGTTGAAATGTTACATTTACCCCGACCCTAGAAAAACGTGGAATAAACATTGAACTAGGGGATTTATAAAATTCCTAGAAGATACGACCAGTGGTTTTCTGTTACCTTAAGATATTTCTGACGATAATATATAAAAAAATAACAAACTTCTTTATGTTATTTACCTTCTATAGAGCAAAAATTTACCTTCTGTAGAGCAATAAACGCCGCGCTGTTACTTTGAATGTCAATCTACTAGATGGGTCAATTTTTACGAGGTTGTATTGCATCAACATCTAGGTAAAGAAGAGAGGAATTCTATTATTTCATCCACAGAGTTAACAAATCTTCCCTAGTTTTTTTTTCACTGACTCACGTAGATTGGCTTACATCACTTGTTTGATTTATCTCTTGTTTTTTTTTTCAATTACCCCACCTGAGCCTACTACCTGACACCGCTCAAATAAACTTAATTCCTTCATTCTTTCATTCACTGGCGCCTTCATTTTACATTGCATATGAAAGAGAAATAAAATTTTGTTAGAGCTATATGTAATACTGTGTTCTCAACCACTTTGATTTAATTTTAGGGAAACTAAAGACAGCAGTAATAATATTTTCCATTAATGTATCTACAGGAGTTATGAAAACTCTAGAGAGAACTTTTAAGGTTTCATTGTTTCAGCAATCAACATCTATCAAGAGAAATGAATATTCTAATGAGAACGTATTATAATAAAATATTATTATGAGACTCTCGCAATGATCAGGAGAAATATCTCAATAGAAATAAAGATATATTACAGCAAGAATTGATTGTTCCTCTTAGAAGTTTACATTTCTTCTGTCTTTGGTTTAAACGATAAAACCCCATATCTTAATTCATTCCATCGTTGTATATACAACCCCATTCATTACAATTAAAGAAAATGTGGTTAATTAAATGCACACGAATCCTCAAAACACTCTTTTTTTTAATAATATAGTCTACAAGATCCCACGTAAATTCAGAAAAGGCGAGGAATGCCTTTCCTGAATTCCCAATTTGTTTGAACGTTTATGTCAAATAAATTTTTATGTCACCAAAAAATAATTTTACATAAAAAATAAAATAAAAAGCAGAAAAGCAAATTGTATCGTAACATACAATTCTGAGGAAAGTGATGGCGTACGATTGTGATTACCCAGCATAGCTCCCAAGTACAAGAAAAAATCGAACGCGGTGGTGTGAACTCTACAAACGTCCCATCATCGAAGATATGACACCCCGAATAGCGGACACATGAATGCTTTTATGTTGAGTGGACCGTAGTGTTCTCAAGCGTGCGGACAGCTCTTGTCTCATCGTAGCGGTGGATAGGCCTCCTTCCCATCTCACTATTCCTTTCTTCTTCTTTTTCTCTTTGTACGGTCCAGTTTATGGACTCTGAAAGTGCCAGTGTTGCTGTGAGATTGAACGGCCTACTTGATGCTCCGTATTGTTTATTTTATTCGTGTTTGAGTCGTATTGAGGTCGTACGGATTGCATCTGCTGACATATTTTCTTTTAGCATTGGTGGAATCCATCTGGTAAAACTCCAATAGCTACAACTGTTAGAAGCACCCCAAGGTTATTAAAAATATCTTGATTACTGTGACTATTTCCGATTGTCCCCTATAAGGAAAGAATCGTTCAGGGACCCGATTCCTGTGTATTGCATCCGGTCTTGTCTTACTCTCTGGAGATATCTCGACAATGGTTGGACACGATGACCATCCGTTGAAGGCAGATTCTTTTCACGCTGGGCTGAACACATTTCGAGTCGTAAAATCGTCGCCGAGCGGCCTGGACTGGGGAGACGGTGTTCAATCGTTCCGTCTTTGACATGGAAGACGTAAAATGGAAGTGGGTTCCGTTGTTATCTCAGGATGCCACTTCCGCGATGACGATGAGTTGTCATTCGCGGCGTTCTCCTTTACTGTCTCTTGTCTTATGGAATCGCCGTGAAGAATCGCGCTCTCAGAGTTGCTACGAAACGACGAAAATTATTTTTTTCTCTTTTGTTGTTTTTACTATCTATTTCCAATAATGTTATATGGAACAAATGTTAAAAGGAGGCGTGTTACTGATGGATTACAATAAAAGATTTTTTTTCTTTTACTGTATTATTATCAAATTTCGTGTTATAAGTTCTGATCTTTCAAAATGTGATGCACGTATTGGGGTTGTATGACAAAGTTGCACAATTACGTAAAAGAATGTAAAAGAATAATAACGAGGAAGAAGAAGAAAGAAGACATTTTAAATACAGAAGCTGATCTTTATAGAATGGTTATCATAGTTATCTATTATACCTTTAATACGTTAGTTATGCAATCCCCTCTATGTTACGTTAACAAGGTGTGGTCTTCTCTACCCCTTTCTTAGGAAGTGGACATAACAATATTTGTTTATTTGAATGTGTCGCGGAAGATATTTTTTTGCTTCACGAATCTCGGTGCGGAGATTGCTTTGCAATAAGGATTCTCCCTCTCGAAAATAAATACTCAAACGTTAAACAGGACAAGATTTATTATGCAGAATCAATGTTAACAAATGACTGAATTGTAAACAAACAATAAATAACACCAGGGCGACAAACGACAGGCGTTGGAGGCTCTGTGAATAATGCCTTTCCTCGTTTCGACTCACGACTTTGGGTAAGTTGGTTGTCGAGGTTAAAGAAGTTCCCTTCCTCGTCGCTAGATGACACCACTGGTGCTCAATCCTGTTGTAGCTAGCCGATGGAGTACGATATCTCAGCGCGTTACGGCGCTGCTGGTAAAGCTTCTGCGTAGCCTCGTAGGATGGCGCGTCGTGTCCTCGAATCGTGGAGATAGTTCCACCGCTGACCGTGCGAGGGCGTCTCGCGATGGCGCTTTGAAGGTAGAGTTAACTTCGCTGCAGTCCACGAGATAGAGCCTCGTGGTTCTTCAAAGTTGGAAATAATTCAGTCACGAGTTGAAGACAGTTTCTTGACCATAGAATTATTTCGACGTTTGTATGATTGAAATAATTCGGTCACAGGTTCTTGGACATAGAATTATTTCGCAGAGCTGAGTTTCGACATAGAATTATTTCGCAGAGCTGGGTTTCTGGTTTGAGGTTATATCGGTCTCGATGTTCACTCGACCAGAAATTCCGTCGTACTGATCTGACCGTGGTGCTGTTGCCATAAGCTAAACTTTGACAACTGACGACGTTGGCGACGTAACACTAGGTGGAGGTTCGTCTATTGAGGTTCGGTCTTGTATCTTGAGTATCTGATACTACGTCATGACGACGGCGTAAACAGTATGGTGCTATTTGGTTTGGCGTGGCAATATGCATCTTTTTATGTGCTAGATACATGAGGGAGTTCATCATATACGTATTTAAGGTACGTGTTTCGTTGTATATGTAGAAAAATGCTTCTACAAATGTTTAAATAATAAAAAATAGACAACGAATGTCATTAACACTCACTTGAAAACAAAGCGAATATTTATCTCAGTATCTACATTGCTACTCATTTTTACTAGTCGGATACTTGAGATGTGGGTGACTTTTTGTTTCAGTTTTCAGAGTGGTCATTATTGACTCTGTATACGTGAGACTAGCTCTCCCTAACAACTTGAAGAGTGTAATTTTTCTAGATTTTTTTAAAATTTGCATTTCCCTTTACTCAAAAGCTGTCCCAGCGTGAAAGGGATGTCACAGACAGTTTCCAAAGTTTCCGTCTTAATAATACATGGGATGTTTACCACCCCAAATTTTTACTCTGATACGTTTTAAAACGTAGATGTTATGAAGTCAGTACACAGCTAATTTTGATGCGTAGTGTAGTTTCAGTGGACTTAACACTTTAAAATGGTGTCACAAAGTAAAGTCCTCGACATTTTATTACACAATGTTTAGATATTAATGCGTAATAAATTCCTTCATAAGAATTGTTCTTAAAATTATGGAAATGTGTTTATTATTTTATCACACTACATATCCCCTGTTTTTCCGTTGAGTCATTCTGTTTCGATGTTCTCACTTTGTCTCCTTCCACATTTCGTGCATCTCTAATTCCAGAGTCACCATCGTTCTCCGTTCTATCCCGTTCGCACTGCTCCCCGGGGAGGACCACGAGGCTATTGTCCTCCGACGATCTCCTCCACTGCCGCGTAACCGTCCTCAGTTGCTTGGTTGGCTCTTCTACCCCATGCTCAGTGAGCATGCACTTAGCGTCAATAAGTCATGCCCATTAGCTGCTACCCGCATTCGCTGCGATAAGCCTGCTCCTCTTGTTACACAAGGGTTCGAGCTACATGAAGGGTTTAGATGTTGATTTCAACCGACGCTTTGTGTAATTGACTCTCTTCTTGTTGCTGCTAACATGTATTCTCATGAGTACGTCTCAATATTTGATACAATTGAGTGAGATTTTGATGGATTCCTTATTTCGTTATATTTCCATGGTTAATGACTTATTAAACTGTTCATTAAATCTATTCAACTTGTTTTAAGTCCCGTGGAGTATACAATTTATATTCATATTTAGGAGTGTTATATACGGCTAAACTAAGTGTATGTTATTTCACTTTCAATTTAAATAAGAGGATATTATTCTTGGTTACAATACTGAATAAAAATATATTCGCTATTTTTTGTGATATGATTGGAGTATGATATCCTTTTATACAGAAATTGTTAAGTGTGTTTTAATATATTTATACCCAAATATAATTTACAGCTGAGAGTATTTCGAAACGCTGGCCTCACTCATTTTCTTGTAGGTTTTGTCCACATAATTACAGGTGATTTGGAANCTGAGAGTATTTCGAAACGCTGGCCTCACTCATTTTCTTGTAGGTTTTGTCCACATAATTACAGGTGATTTGGAGTGGTATCTCATAAGCTTCTTAATAACTTAGGTAATCTGCTTTAAAATACGTATAAATGTATTAGCCATTAATAAAAGATCTCTAGATGTCGAAGCCGTTGCCACTTAACTTCTACATACTACATAAACATAGGTGCATAAACGCTCCATGAATCCAGAGAGCGCATAAGACCATGTGCGCGTGTCTAAATCCAGCGTATCGCGAATGTGATGAACAAATGATGCTCTCAACAACCGTCACCAAGAGAGATACGCTGTTGATTTCAACGTCAGAATGTAAAAAGTCTCAGCTCAACTAGCGTCATAGTAACATCACGTCTCCACTTCCAACGTGTCCAAGCGGCTTCAGTATCAGTGCAGTTCGCGTACGAGCACCCAGCGATGCTCACGCGCATAACGAACAAACTCAAGTGAATCGCAAGCTCCTGCGACGTTTTTCCGTCTGCGAATTAGTGATCAAGATTTTACTGCCATCGCTGAACCCGTGAGTTAAGACAGAGAACGATTTAAAACTCTCTCTTCCAGGAACATATCTGACTAATTATTCGCTGCCTTACTGCTGTGGGGAACATTACTTTTCGCTTCCCAACTACATGTTTAACCAGAATAAAGACTTGTCATATTTCCTGAAACTCTCCTTTGTATATTTATTTGGAAAGGGGATATTCTCCCTCCACACTTAATATTCACGCATCAATAAAAGTACCTTTATATATTGTTTTTAATGAGAGTATTAGTTTTTCGTGTTATTTATTTTCATTCTTTTGAAAAAGTGAAACAAGATAAGAACGTTAAAACAAGCAAGAGAACTGAAAACTGATTCTTGATACGAAATTGCATCAATGTGATTGATTTCTTTTAGGTTTTTATACATACAGTGTAAACAGTTATTTAACAGCGTATACTTAAATGAGAAAGTATTTGCATTTTTTTCCGGTGGAAGCCTCTCACCGGTATTTAGGATTCTTTTTTGACAATAAGGTAGGAGAGTTTTTACTTTGACTTTGCAGCCTTTACATCAATCACTATTATAATTTTTTTAAATTTCTTTTTAACCTCGTGAATCCTTTTTGAATCCTGAGGTTGGGGGAAGAAAGAAAATTTATCGTTTGATTTGCTCTACAATTTTTAAATTTTGAACGTGCAATGGGTTTGTACCATTCGTTTGTTGTTGTTCTCGCACATGTTTATAGACACTATGAATATTTTTGTCATAGTTCTCAAGAAGGAAACAGCTTTCAAAGGAATTGTGTGATGAATTTTAAACAAATTGCAGTACAATTCTCTAACAAAAAATTGTAATAAATTTTAAAATAATATATTACTATAGAACCTCATATTATTTTTTAAATATTTGTTTTCAAGATATTAAGAACAAGTCAACTTATATTAAAATTTTCAAAGAATGGAATGCTTTTAATACATGCTATTATTTCTTCTTTGCTTCCTAAATTCTTTCGTTCTACGTTCAGCTCTTACTTTCCTTCTTAACAGCAAAAAAATTTCAAAAAATATATTAGATTTGATTATAGTATAGGTGGACCCAGCTAGGGAGACCCTCACGTAGGATTAAAGGGCCCTTAGTACCCTTTAATACAGTTAGGTTTATTCCAACCCCAGGACCTCGCTAAAGGACACCAAAGATTGAATTTTAGCCTTCCTGATATCGTCTAAGTTCGGGAAATATGAACCTAGATAACGGTATCTGGTTTTGGTAAGAGCTTCGCACAAACAGAGTACATGTGCGGAGGTTTCCTTCTCCATGCCGCATCTCCTACACATTGGATCCTGCCTGATCCCCACAATGTGTAAATGTCTCCGTAGGGTATTGTGACCTGTTAGTAGACCTACTACTTTCTTTATACGACTCCTACCTGAGTTTAGTAGGACCTTCTTATATTCTTGGCTTGGACCAGCAATTAACTCGCGGGCCTGCCTAGCTATATTCTGTGACTTCCAGATGGTGAGGTGTTGCTGGTGTGTCCTACTGACAACTTCCAACCTCACCTTTCGTGGAGATATTCCAAAGAAGGATTCCGGGTGAACAAAGCTTCCCTTAGATCCCAAGTTTGCCAGTTCGTCTGCCTTTTCATTTCCCCTGATTTTCCTGATATGCCCAGGAACCCACCAAAGGGTTTCGTTCACAGAGTATGTCTAGCATCCGTTGGCATTGGTACACAAATTTGGATGTTGTTCTACAGGCACATTGTGCCCTTATTGCTACCTGACTGACACTGCATATATTAACGCAGCGACTAAGTCTTGACATATTTTGTATTAATTACCGCAGACCAGTATAGCAAATACTTCTGCCTAGAAACCAGTGTTTACCCCTAAAGGGAGGTGGATCCTTGTATTAGGTACCAAGATCCCGGCTCCAGTTCCCGCTCCCGTCCGTGGCCCATCCTTAAACCAAATGTGGCCCCCAGCTTGGAGACTAGTCCCGACACCCGTGACCCAACCTTCTCTCGAGTGGATCACAATGCAAAACTTGTCATCTAAATTATACCCGGAACCCATCAGGTCTCCAATCATTCCTGTTAAATGTCTTGCTACTTGATGCCTTGTTAGGATTGATGTGTGTCTTTATAAATAATTTTATTGTCAAAAAACAGTTCAAACTGCGTATGACCACGTGGAGGACAATAAACTAATTTACTCTCAGGAAGCAAGCAAGATACCATCCCATCAATTCCGATCAAGGGCCCTAAGGTAGAGGCGGATTCAAAAAATTCAGTAAAAGTTGCTAGAAAAGATGAAAAGTTAGCAGCGAGTTAGAAAACTAATAGAATGTCAATATGTTTGTAATTTAACGCAAAAAATTTACAAGTACAAGTTATTATCGAACTATAGATTATTAAAACACGCGTCTAAGCAAAGCCTAGAGAACATGTATAAGAAATCCGCCTCTAGCCGAAGGAAAAGCGGAGAAAAACCCGGGCCAGGATGGGGCTACAGGATTAATGTACACAACCGTGCCAAAGTTGAGTACACATAAAACTAAATTAATATGAGTCATTAGACAACACAATCATGCAAGAAAATAGTTTTTGAAATTGTTATAAGTTATTTAAAACGTACTACAGCAATGGCGTGATAAAGTACAAGACGGATTTAACTTTTATTAAAATCAATAAATTCTTTTACAGTGTAGAAGCACTGGTGCAGGAGGTAGTTTTTAACCGCGGATTTGAAGATATTCAATTTCATAATGTCTTTTATATTCTTGGGCAGGGAATTATATAGAAAGATTCCCGAATGATAAGTTCCTTTTTGGCAAAGTGTGGTTAACACTCTAGAGCGATAAATATTATTACTATTGCGAGTATTGTGTTCATGAACGAGACTGTTTCGTATAAAGCAAGGGTGGCACTTCAGTAATTCGGTCTTAACAAATACGACCGTGTCATAAATATAAGTTAAATTATCTAATTCCTTGAATAAAGGTTTACAAGAGTTTTGGGGGTGAGATTTACAAATTATCTGAACTATCCTCTTCTGAATTCTGAAAGTTTGAATACTCTGACCGGAATTACCCCAGAAGGTAATGCCGTAACGTAAATGGGAGTAAACGTTTGCAAAATATACGCAACGGGAAATACGTGGACTAACTGCGTTAACTAAGATTCGGAATGCGTAACACAATTTGCTTAATTGGGAATTAAGATTGTCAATGTGACAATTCCATTTGAGGTTGTCTTGAATATGGAGACCTAAGAATTTTGTATTTGTAACAGTTTTTAATTGTGTTCCGTTTAAAGAAAGAGAAACCTGGGGTAAAGATTTTGTGATACTATTGTGAAATGACATAGACACTGTTTTGTCAGTGTTTACAATGAGACGATTTGAATGGAACCAAGTCGAAAGGTTAGACAAAACTTTTATAACATTGGTATGTTTACATAGTAAATTAGTGTCATCACATAAAAGAACCATTTTGGAATCTGATGTGGATGATGACATATTGTTCATATACAATAAAATGAGTATAGGGCCGAGAATTGATCCTTGGGGTACTCCGCAGGTAAGTGACTTTTTTTCTGAAAGACAACACCGAAGTATTTTTTTTAGTATAGGATATTTCGACCTGTTGATATCTATCATTTAAATAAGAAGTTAGCCATTGATGTAGAAGTCCACGAATGCCTAAAGAATGCAAGAATGCATGAACGAATATCATTTAAGTGGGTTCTTAAAGGATATCCCACCGATTGACCATAGGCGGTATGCGCCCATGTTTACCAGCTCTTTAATATGAAAGTGCAGCAGAGGTAGGTATAGAAGTACCTCCATGGCACTGAGCGGAGTAGTGCCAGTTGTTCCTAAACAGTTTAGTCTTTGAATGCTGTTTAGCCTTGTAATTGCCATCCCCACCCCAGAGCCAGACAACCGGACTAGTGACGCGAAAGTGATCGTAGGCCTTATGACAGTGACATAGAGCTTGTGGACTACTTTTGGTCATTGTCCCTATGTTCTCCTAATAGCTCTAGGACAGGCCCACAACATTTTGCGCTCCTTTTGCACCTTATAATTAATGTGTATGTACAACTTAGCTAGGCATCCAAGACTACCCCGAGATACCTAACCGAAGTTGATCTGACTAGCCTTTTCCCAAATAAAAAGGGCTCCGACAGACCATCGAGCCTCCGTCTCCTCGTGAAAACAACTTGTNCTTGGATTGTATCAAGAATTGAATCAATAGAAACATTTATTATTATTTATTATTCTATTACACAGAAACATATACATACACAGAAACATATAAACCTTGTTGACGAGAATAAACTTTTGTCGTAACTTCTGATAATAATCCATATGTATGATGTTTGGACCTGTCTCTTATACACATCTAGATGTGTATAAGAGACAGATACTGCACCTTGTGGACACCCCTGTCTATGACAGCCCTCAACATGACTGTGTTGAGGGATAGAAGAACTTGGCGGCCCTGCAAGGAGATCGTAATCCATTTTGATTGTGTAGGACTAACTCACCTTTTAACTAGATTGAGCTTTATTGAGCTTAGCATGGTACGGTTTAAAGCCCGTTCTATATCCAGGAACCAGCTGTTGCTGGTCAAGTGTACTCCCCCGCCTCGCCACTATTTGGTGATGAGCCATCTCAACGGATTACCCTTGCTGGTAAGCATGGTAGAGATAATGCAGCGGTCTCTCAGCAGGTTGGGTGTCAGAGTCACCAGGAAAGTAAACTGATGAAACTATAAGATCTTTGTCCAGTCGCTCCTCTTCATATCTCACTTGAACTGCTATCAGGTCCCTAGCAACATATCCTGGTATTGCCCAAGCTTCCATACTTTTGATTATAACACATTCTCTGGGTTTGAAACTTGCTCCGCTTGCATTGCAGCGAGGTAAAGGAGGCAGTACGAGCAAAACCATAAATGCTCGTACCCACCACCCTAGCGACATCTCGGGAGTCCATGCTCACAACAAGCCGGTCTTCCTTCTTCTCCACTTTTCTTTCGTCCACCCGCCATCTGGAGGTATTCAGACCATCGTTCTGCCGCATCATTTGCAAGCCTGGCTCCTTCCCAAGGCGTCATTGGTGGTACAGAACTGAGGAGCCAAGTTTTAGTCTCCTCGTCCGCGTACACCAGGACTTCGACAGGTAGTATTCTTGGAAGTGGGGCTTGATGGTCCCCCGTACAGGGAGTCCATCGATGTTTTCCCATGTCCTTCTCCACCAACTCGACCAGCTTCTCATCAAGTTGGGTATTAGGGTTGTCCTCATGCACAATAACCACACTGATGCCCTTCTTGGCGATTCTGGCATAGTCCACCTTCTGCCTCCGTCCACCTCGTGACCTGCTTCACCTCAGGCGTCGTCTCAGGCGAGAGGGGCCCTTTATCGCCCATTTCTTCCTTCTTCTCGGACCTTCGAACTCCGGAGTCCGGCCCCAAAAAGGGAACCTCACTCCTGGGCGCAGAGTGTCCTCTCGAGGGTCCCGAGGTCCCAGGGTTACGCCCCTGGGGAGCCTCACTTCGAGTCGCCGCTGCCCTCCGCCTCTTTTTTTCCGCGTCATAGTAGTTCCTCTTCTTCTGGTTGAGGTTGTCCACTTCAACCATGAGCCCCCTCACCGTTGAAGAGGTTGAGTCCGAGTGACCTCAGAGGAGGCCCCCTCAAACGTCTTTCCGTCATTACCTTCGGAGGCTTCAGAGAAGCTCTCCGGTTTATTGAAATTTTCGTTATTATTGACAGAATCCGTAAGATTCCCACGAGATGCTAGGGAAGTCTAATGTCCACCTAGGCAGAGCCCCACATGCCTAGGTATTGCTCCGTTTGCTACACATCTCCCATGTGCTATGCACCCCATCGGTACGGATCGCCTTACACCTTAGGGTTGAGTTAGGATAAGTTAGAGATCAAAGGATGGGTTAGGAAAGAATGATCGTTGTGGAATACACTTCATCTGGAGCCTCTGTTGTGACCTGTCCGGCTTGTGAGACCTGCTTGGGAGACCCGTGCTACCTACCGCCAGAACTCATTGATCCACGCAAACACTCTCCACCCGCACGGACATTGCTACTTTAAGGTGGTATTCCCTAGGATGGAATTTCCTCGTATCCATTAATATAATCCATAAAATCAATTCCATTATAAATGAAGTGTCGGCACTCTACCTGTCAAGAAATTCATTTTTGATTGATAGAGAGTGAGAGAAACATATTTATTATTGAGAGTTAATGGAAACATGTGTTTTAAGTTACAACAACACAGTTATATTTAAAAAGCTATAAATATTTTACTTACCGAAATTAAAAACACGTTGATTGATGAATCAATGAGTGAACTTGGATTGTATCAAGAATTGAATCAATAGAAACATTTATTATTATTTATTATTCTATTACACAGAAACATATACATACACAGAAACATATAAACCTTGTTGACGAGAATGAACTTTTGTCGTAACTTCTGATAATAATCCATATGTATGATGTTTGGACTTCATTAATCTGAAAAAAGCAAAATTGTACCAATAAAAATATTTATACCAATATTTAAGCTGCAGATACATTTTAATAATAATAATAATGTTGATCGATGAAGATATTCCTTGTGATGAGAATGTTACTACAAACGAGGCTGAAAAACTACTGAAATATAAATGTTCTGTTAAATAATAGATGTTGTAAGAGCTCTCACACGGTGAATCATCTCCTTAGGAAGCTGGTTGTGACCTGGAGGTATTCATCGATTTATCCGACTACCACAATCTCCAGTCGTGAAAGTAGAGGACAACAACAACAATAATAATAATAATAGTAATAATAATGCAGTAAAGACTAATAAATACATTGGTGAGGGAGAGAGAAATACAATTGCGACGGAAGCAGAGACGAAAGATGTCTTCAAAAACCAATATGGGGGTGTGAAATTTATTTTCTCGACAGAACTCTGTTCAAAGAACTATTGGCTCCTGAGAAGTGCCGGTTGCAGAATATAGTTTTGGATTGGAAGCCAGGACCCGGCAAGATATTATATTCAATGACCTCCAATTCGTGGTAAATAATAAATACATGATCATTTGCTTTGAATTAGAGAGCAGAATCGTTAGTAATTGTGTGTTAGGAAGAATAGTGCGTCATTATTTTAATAATCGGCAAAAAATCGACCATCTAAATATTTAGCTTTTTTATGAGGTTTTTACCTAGCCTATATTTTAAGTTTTTCTTCGTACAGGAGAAACGTGAAGACTTTTAACTTTTTTGATTTTTCAAGATCTTAGGTTTTAAACATGCAAATGAAATCTTATTTTAATATAAAGATAGAATAAAATTTAACGACCCTTAAAAGTCAAATTTGAACCACCCGACGTTTCAACCAATATTTCGCCTTTACTAGGTGTTGAAGTATACTATCTATATCCTAACATGATAGAAATGGAGTTCTTAAAATTAGATTCAATCTTCTCATTTTCTTAGTTACTGAATTACTGATTTGATTAAGTTTGTAAGAATAGAGTAAAATAAATTTCAATTTCAATTAGTCATTCATTGTTGATGCAGAATATTGTTCACTAATTTTTATTCCTTTAATATAACAATGAATAGTTTTTCTAATGTACAACAATATTCCTATTTGATTATTCTGTTCTGGTCACAATGAAAGTGTTATATTTTTATTTTATTTTCACTANGTCATTCATTGTTGATGCAGAATATTGTTCTCTAATTTTTATTCCTTTAATATAACAATGAATAGTTTTTCTAATGTACAACAATATACCTATTTGATTATTCTGTTCTGGTCACAATGAAAGTGTTATATTTTTATTTTATTTTCACTAGGTAATTTATATTCAATTAAAAACTATTAACATAATATATCGTTATTAAATCTACATTGATAGCATTATTGGGAATTTTTTTGTTTTATTGTATATATCTTCTTTATACAATAATGTGTGTACTTCCAACACCGAACCTCGACATACGAAAGGTGATATAATGATACATGTATAAACCTCGACTTTTTTGTATTTAATATAAAGATAGGTGCTAATACAATAATGTTTTATAATATGTGGTTATGTTTCTCTCCATGGTGGATCTTCTTCCCCGTGCCAATGCTTACAGTCGTGTTTCACTTGGTTCAGCAAGTAATGGTCACGCGTTCTCTCCCTCTCGCCACTTTCTTCGTCCACGCATCACTTGAAGACTTCCCTGTAGGCGGACGGTCGGGTGCGGAGGTGGTGGGGACACTGTGGTGCTGCGGAGGCGGGGATCCGGCGGTGGCGCGAAAGGGGGGCAGAGCGGGGACGAAGGAGACAGCCGTCGCCGGGCCGACCGAGCCGAGTGTTTAGGCGGGAAAACAACGTAAATATTTGAGAAGAGGAATGAGCGCCCGTTGCCAACGCGTCGTATGCTCGATGAATAAAACATGACGGCGGCGGTGCGCGCCACCTGCTGAGAGAGATGCAAGACGCACACAGTACTGTGTGCTCCTTGTATCGTCACTACGGTGTATGTATGCATATGTTAGCAGTGTATGTGCAAAAGTACTGAGATACCAAAAGGTAACGCTAGAACCGGAGAGGCTACAAGCAGTTTCATATATATAGGTAGGGGGACTTCGGGATTGAAATCACTTCCAAAATAAGTGTAAAACAAATTTGTTTGAAAATGTTTTTTTTTTTTCAATTTCGAAAATATAAATTTTGGGTAAGTAATTCTATCATTTGTAGAAGACAGTAAAGTTATTTTCATACAGAATCACAAATTACCCCAAAAGTGCGTTATTTTCCCCAAAGTTCCTAAAATTTCCTTACACCCAGACCCCCTGGATATTTAAACCTCACCTACATCCACCATTGGCTACGGATGTTGTGTTTATTGTGATAGGGGGTATACAAAACCATACTGTGTTCAGTGTAGTACTCGGTTTAATGTCCATAGATTTGACAATACGAAAGATTGTTACAGCATATGATGAGAAAAGTATGTATTACTAGATTGGTGAAGATTAGAAATAAGAAGGAAGCGATGAAAAGGACAAATAAAAGGTATATTGTTGGGTGTGTGGTAAATAAGAAGGAAGAGATCAACAAAGGGACTGCTACGAATACGAGTTTATAATTAATGTACAATGAACACAGGTAGTAGTGCAGGTATCTCAATAGTGAAAATTCTGTTAGGCCAAGTTATAACAATAAAAGCTAAAAAATTGCATAGTAGACATGAAAATTAAAAGATAAAATGTTAAAGATAAATTTGAAAAAGTCAAGAAATTTCAGAAACGAGGAACTAACTCCCATAAAGAAAAAAGAACAGCTAAACAAATAAGAATATATGACCCGCACCGCTTACACTAGGTATTGCATAACTTTGCTATATCAGCTTCATTAAGTTATTCACTTTTATCTAGTTCTAGAGAGGTTGAAAACTAATTGGTCATCACATTAAGACCTCTGAGAGGAATAAACATAAAATTACATGTATTAGTATGTATCTTTTCTCTACGTGTGCGTTTTATCAATTGAATAAACAATTACAGTGCAGATTTTTTCTTATTTGTTAGTGTAAACGACTTGTTGAGTCGTATAGTAATCCTAGACCAGTGTAAAATACTTTCATATTGGGGAATACGATAGAAATGAAATAGAAGCAGCTTATTTTCAATACAATAGTATTTTCTTCTTTGATATTTTTAACTTTACAGTATAAATATGACTAAACATTTCAATATATTGCTCCAAATTTCCAAAATATGTTATGTATTCTGCTTTATAAATATGTTTATTCTATTTTTCAGAGTTCCAGTTATTTCGTACAAATTAAGAACGTAATATCAGTGTGAAGATCATAGACATCCTTTAACATTTTTGTGATATTGAAAATAGTAACCCCTCGACTCTTAATCGTGGGCCTAAGAGAAACCTAGGATAATGGCCTATTTTAATTGTTATCATAAATTTAAAATTACTCTCACGTAAAACAACATTTCATTCCTTAGTTTTGTGTATTTGTAGATGAAAAATCGTTTTGGGGAATGAAATATCATCTGCGCTTTAAGTGATACATTATGAAGAACAAATGAACATTAAATTTTATTCTAAAATATATAGACTCTAAACTAAAGTTGACTTCTTTCAACTCGCCCATTATACATTTCACAATATTTTACACGGCTACGTGGCAATGAGAATGCTCTACTTTAAGGTTGAAAGAAGTGAGGGGGATTAAATTGGATTCTGCTACTTTGTCGTGGATACTTTTTGCTTACCTTTACTTTTTTGCCTTCACTATAGAAAAGTTTATGGTAAACTTTCTCTCACAATGTTTTCTCCTTCAATCCCAAACTTTTTACGGGGAAGTCTAGAAACTCGGCAACCTTGCTGGTAAATCGTTCGAACGAGAATAATCGTGTGTGCGAATTGTTGGTTCGACACTTCATATTATAGATGACTCTTGATACGGGAATCTTAACGAATATTTTTGAGGATCTTTGATTTTTTACGGGGAAGTTCATTAGCTGTATTTAACTGACATTTAATTAACTCTGTTTAACGACCTCATCACTTGAAGAATTATCATCACTTGATTTATCATCGTTTTGAATTTGTCTTAAAAAGAGTTGACATGAATGTTTTAATAAATATTGGATACAAATTAAAATATGTTTATATTTTAAAGATCGAACATAATTGTTATAAACTCTCTGTACATTTTTATATATTTGTGTTACAATTTAGTTGTTACATGAGTAATGATGTATACAAATTTAAAAAATTGAATTAAAAATGATTTAATAAACTTCTGCAATTTCTTATTGTGTTCCAATGAACTATCTATTTTTCGTTAAACTATACGTGAATAAAGAAAACTCAGCCAGTTAGTTGTTGTGAGTGGATTGCGACCTCCTCTTGCTAAAACTGTGACATGAAACAATGTAGCATACTTCGCACAAAAAGGGACTGATGTGACAAACTTGTGCATGTAAACAAATGAATATTTTAACCCATAACTCCCGAAGTGTCAGATACATCAAAAATCATATCTAAAAGTTCTTAATAAAAATATCCGATAACTCACCCAAATATTTAATTATCGTTCTGGATATCAGTATTTTTACTGATTCTTCTCCTTAAGTAAGAATTATTTGCATAAACATGTCAGTAATATTATGTCCAACAATTGTTATATTTTATTGTAGGTTGTCCTTAGTTTTGTTATAAACCCCATCTTAGTAGTCAGAACTACGAACGTTTCGGCCGTCCTGTTTTCTACTTCTTTAGGACAATACCGAATTCCCTGAAATGTGGTTTGTCCTAGACAACCAAGTGTATATTGTCTCCGACAGTGGGAGCCTACGTTTACAGTTATATTATTCTATGTCTATGGTATGTTGGTCTGACGAAATTAATGAGAAGAGTTCAGATGCGTAAAATCTAAAGATTTCATCTCAGACACCTACGTTCTATGATGTTTACCATACCAGTTGTCTCGATGACAATAATAAATATAGTACATGCAAACCTGGAAAGTTCGAATCCAAAGGGACCTGCGTTATTGCAGTTTTAAATACATTTCATTCAAAAAATACTGTATTACGAACAATTTTGACTTACAAATCTAATGTTATTAAAAATAACTGTAAATTTAAAATTGTACCACAAAGCTTGTTTCCAAAACCCTTTTTGAAATATTTAATACAATACACAAAAATCTAATCTTATTAGTGAACAGCAATGATCAGGTGCCGTGTACAATACAGTTCCTTTTTAAAAGATGTTCTTAGATAAATATTGCTAACTCTCTTGACTAGGTTCTCTCTCTCTCTTACTGAGGTTTGTCACACACGTTCGGTTTTCTCATCCGGACTCCAAAATATGTCACCTGAACTCTCTGGAACACCTGGTAATGCATACGATCGATACATCCATTTCCATTCCTCGCGGAGAAAATTCCGTATGTTTTTTTTTCTAATACGAGTGCATGTGTAAGGAAACCCGATTCGAAGAAACAGGAAAAAAAAATTTATTTATTATCCGAATGCATCATGGGCTATGAGAGCACCACATATGTTCTGAAATGTTTATTCGGGTAGGATTGAAATTGAGGATGTGACTACTTCCGGAGTTAGAGATTTACGTTAAAAATAATAATTTGTTTATGTCATTTTAAGGAACCAAAAGAAATAATAAGGTTTCCTTGATGAATTTCTTTTTAATCACTTTATTTGTTATTCAGAACATATTTGGGGTAAAATCTAATTAACGTAATGTAAATACATAATCAAATACTTTTTGTTTAAAATTACAATATTATACAATTAAAAGAATTTGCTTGTGACATTTGCTATCGAAATCACGGAACGAGATAAGTATTGCTATATCGTAACATATCTTGATTCTGCATAAAGATGTATATTTTTTTCAATTTATTTCTTATTTTCGAAAATGCTGGTTTTATTGTAATCTGTATATTAAAATAATCAAGTCTGTTTCGTTTACTTTAATTTTTCTCGGAATACTGTATAGTATTGATTACTTTGTAATTTAACTATCTCTTGTAGCGTAAAGTGGTTTTACACGAGAACATAAATTACTTGTTTCTAACTCGAGCAGGAGTGTTAATGTCCCAAGGTTTGTAAAGAGAACAGGGTGCCCAAGTCCGGACCTATTGCACACGACATTTGCAAGTTTATGACTTTCAAAAATCTGTGAGACAACAACACAAAATTTACGCTGAATAAGTAGACGTTATTATAAGAGCACCGACGAGGTCGTAGTTCTCATAAAACCTTTTATTTCCTATGTGAAGATAATTTCTAGAAAATGTTATTTGTTTTTCACAGGTCAATATTTTTAAACCAACGAAATATTTTATGATTATTTCTCATTTAGAATTTGTTACTTGTACAGTAATACTGAGAAAAAATAAAGGAACCATAATGCGATTCGCAGATAACTAAAAAATAGGAAGTCGTCAAACCCCAATTGCTTCTAATATCTAGAGAATATTTTTCATCCAGGAGCAATGAGATCATAAGTATAAGAACTAAGTGACATTGACTCACAATAAAATCATTCAATATGTTATCAGAATTACTATATGAAAGTTCACCACCATTAATGGACAAAAAATTATGTTTTAATTCATAACGTTTCAGCCAGAATATTGAACTTCATAAGGTGTTTACATAATGCAGCATCCTAGTAACATGTCATGAATGAAACTATAATATGCAGCAAAAGAAAAGAAAAAAGGAATGGTATACAAAATATCATAAAATAAAGTTATTTGTTAATTAAAAGTCTGTTTAAATTTATAACTTAATAAGATAAAAATGACGTAAATAATTCTATTACCTCATCACAGTGTTTCCTTTAAAACGTCGTTGAAACCATTTCCTCGTCGGGCGCACAATAGCTTACCCGTCTCGTAACAGTCAAGATATTACCTTCTGTTTAATGTAATTGTTTCCTCTCTACCAAAAACAACGTTGCCGTTATCACTCAAGAAAATGAATAACACAAAAGCTGTACCAGGCTGTGAAGAAGATTTCCCCTTGCGAACTGCGCCCATGAAAGACAATCAGCTCTTTGTTTATTGAATAGATTGCTTCGCTGTGGAGAGAATACTTAGGAAGAAAGAGGAAGTATGGAACATGGGAGCTACAAGCACTGCATGTTAATATGCTTTCTGATTCCCCAACTTGGCGTGATCTTCTAGTTCCTGACAACAATATTTTCTGAATTTTAAGCAATTCTGCATTAACATATTATAAAGAAACAAATTAATACTGAAAAAATATATTTGTGCGTATTTTGTATACTAACACTTTGCTTTACATTTTTGTATTCATTTTTTTATCTTTGTTCTTGACGTTTTATTCATAATATGTAATAGGTTTCTGAATTTTAATCCAATCATTACTTTTTTTAGGGATATTGTTTTTTAATATTATTATTCTGTTATAGTATTTTTAATCCGAAAAATGAGAGTGAGTANTATAAAGAAACAAATTAATACTGAAAAAATATATTTGTGCGTATTTTGTATACTAACACTTTGCTTTACATTTTTGTATTCATTTTTGTATCTTTGTTCTTGACGTTTTATTCATAATATGTAATAGGTTTCTGAATTTTAATCCAATCATTACTTATTTTAGGGATATTGTTTTTTAATATTATTATTCTGTTATAGTATTTTTAATCCGAAAAATGAGAGTGAGTAGTTTTGCCGAGTGCGATGATTTGAATCTCACGTGTTGTGGAGTCACTGCCTGAATCCATGTTAAATGAATATGTCATAAACTGCTCTTGATTTACTAGTGTAATGCGCTTAATGTGAGTTATTCAGAATAAAAAGAGAAACTAAAATTTTAGCTTCAAACTATTAAATCTTACTTTCGACTCAGTATTTTATGACTTGAAACGAAAAATACTGTGTCATTTTTCACGTAATGTATTTAACACTACAAAAATGAGGACTTAGATTTTGGAAGATAATGTGCTATTTTTGTGAAAAATGAAAAAAATAACGTTTTTTTTTGTCCAGAACTTTAATCCGTTGGCGGAAAATCAAATGTAATAAACCTACTTGACGCAAAAAATAATAAACTTTAATGAATTAAAGTTCAAATTTTTCGAAAAATGTGTCATTTTTTAGTTATTGGCGAGAAAAACGAAGAAAATCCAAAATTTGCGAAATTATTACCTCCCCGTCCCCAGTCCCATATCGAGCTCAAAGAGAAAATTGGTACAAACTTCAAATTACACTTTTTAACTTTATGAGAAGAGATTAAAACCATTTCTAGCTTTCCGCGAAGTAATCGTAGGCATAATCATATTTGGCCTGACCAATGATACTTTCTGCCGGACACAGGTTCGCGGTGGCAATCGCATTTCAGTTACATGATACTTGTGTTGCAAATCATACGAAAGTTGTTATCCGTTAAATGTCTATAATAATTAATTGCCAATTTTGTGACACATATTCTTCTAGCACCATTAAAGTAAGGTACTGTATGGACATTATAGCTCCAAAAAATATTTGCTCGAAATAGAAGCAGTTTTCGAACATAAACGTTGTTACAAAAAGCCCAGAGAGCGAACCGACGTCTACGTTAGAGGTTTAGAACACTATCCAATATATATTCTTAAAAAAACAGAAATTCTTTGTATAATTTCACTCCAGAATAATATAGGTACTGAGTATTCACATAAATAGTTCAGTTGGATACCAAGTCCATGAAGTGATTAAATTCATTTATGTTGTAATTGAAAATTACGTAAAGGTCTCACAAATTATTTGTTAAAATATAACCGTAGAAAAAGTCTATATTTTCTAGCACAAAATTTTATTCGCTGTACAGGAAAAGAAACGTTTATGTTTTTCATTTTTGTTCACTTAAAATGTTGTTTTTCATAACTTACGCAATCAAACAAAATATTTTAATGAAGTTTGGTGAAAGTTTTACAATATTCAATATTTTGGATCTTAAAATTATTGTCAAATTATTGTCAACAGATACTAAAAATATAACCCCCTCTACAAAATAGAGCACTTTATTTTGAAATATTAAAGAAAATAATATTTACACAGCAAATGGGTAGCAGAGATACGAAGGATTTTCGAGACAAGATCTGTGATGTAGGTCAGACACCCGTATTATTTATGGAGCAGACTTGTCCGTGACCTCCCCTATGTTCCCTCCTATTTACGCTCTCAAATAGCACTCGAGAGTACTATAAGGTCTTCATTTCTTCATGATGCGAGATGCATCTGGAAACCACACTTTTACTCTATTATGTATTCACAGTATCTGCTCCAGCTTCCCTCGTTGTGGCAGTAGTTCTAGCGTGAATACATTCCACCGTTATTTCAGATTGCAATCTCGGTTACAGTACAGGTTATTGCCAGTATTAATGCCAATATTACATCTCATTTATTTATTTTTTGTATATTATTTGGTATTTTTGATGTAAGGAAGAACGTTTCATAAAAGGTCTTTCAATGTTAATCTCATAGCTCATCCATTTCGAAGGGGAATGAAAAGTGTTTCAACTTACGGAGAACCATATCTTCAGAACCCACGATAATTGTGAAATTATATTTAACCGACACAAAAGTACCAGAAAAATATTTTTTTCAGATCAGATAGAAAGTTTGAAGAATCACTTGATTAAGATTTCTTTAACTATTTTTGATGTAGAATTGTGTCCAAAACATTGAGACGGTAAACTATCTCACATCAGTCCTAGACTTTAGATAGTTTTCTGAGAACGCACAAAACTTAACACTTATCACATTCACAAGTAAAGATTCACATTCACAATAAATTCGACTTTTACGTCGTTAATGAATTTTATTATTCTTGGTAATTAACAGTCATAAAAGCAAAAAAATATTTAATGTGATTTTGATTCTCGATACTTCTTGGTTTCCCAGTATACAAAAATTGTGATTCTCGATATTTTTTGGCACTGACACTTGATTCAATTTCAAATCGAAGAATACAGCAATAATTAATATTCTTGTTTCACCATTTTATTTATTGCAAAAAAACCTGTCATTTAATGTGTTTAGAAATGTTTTTTAAACTTTTGTCTATTAGTTCATGAAAATAAACAACGTTGTTCTTCGATGTATCGCTGGAAATATTTGTCCTTTACTATTCCGGATTCGGAACAGGTAAATAAGCTGCATGTAACTTCAAAGTTAGAGCAGAAGTAGGATAAATGGGAAAAGAAAAGCAATAATACTATAAAAATTTCCGTCATGGATATGTTCAATTAAAATAATATTCCATGGGCACGANACACATAACGTTGACATAAGTAATAAACAGTAAAATGTACTGTTGACAAAATAATGCAACTTTTGTTTGAATGCATTAACTAAATTTAAAGAATCGATTTATAATTTGGTATCGAAAATAGAGGTAATAAATATCAAATAAAAAAATTGGAACAAGGTCATCACTAAAAATAATAATTGAACATTGCAAAATCGGTGGATTTGCGAGTTATTATCTCCTCCAATACACTGGAAGCAATGCCTGGTTGTATTCTCCTGTTTTAGTGAACTCGTCATTATCATACCAGAACGATTACAATAAGGTTGTTAACAATTTCATAAATATTTTGAATCAAATAAAATTTAAATTTCGCCATCTACAGCACGTTTATGTGATTTTCACGACACTTTTGTGGGGACATTCTTGAATTAAATAGAATTAAATGAAAGATTGAGATATAAAGAAAAAAAATTTCCTACTTAAAATTTGAAATTGTTCTTTTAGTTTCTGAAAATATTATTTCTGTAAGTAAAATGTGAACCTGAGATTGACTTTCTAAAATACCATGTTATCTTATGGGGCTCTAGGGACCTTCATAGGAAAAAGAGATGTGTTGATCTCTTGCTTGGTCCTTTCCGATGAGAAAATTACTTTATAGTCTTCCACGTAGTCATATGAAGATTAGAACTGATGTTTTGATAGTAAATTCATTATTATTGAAGCTCGAAATGATCACAACTCCTTAATTCAAAGTTGTAACAAGTTTGTTTTCAATACGCGCCGGACAGTATCTTTCATCATTCGTGTGTCATTCGGAAATTCACATTAGTGAATTATACGTTAAGTTTTTAAATAGGAATCTACTAAGTAATATACTTTGAAAGCTGTACACTGCTACATTGCCAGAAACAGTGGCTAGCGTTTCAAACAAAACAACCCTCATAAATCTATCAGACCTGCAAGGAAACGCGCAGCGTAGGGCTTCGAAACAGGACAACGGTTGGCGAAGAACTGGGAGAAGATGGCGATCGACTCACCATAAAAAAAGGTGATTGCAACCAGACTCGAATGAACTCCATATTTTATCTGCTCAGATAATTTGTTGACAAGAAATTTAGATTCACAGAAGATACACGTTCAATGACAGCCAAGAGAAAAACGAGAGATATTAAAGAAATAAATTCATAAGTCTAGACCAATCAAGAACTCAGAAATTCACGACAAAGTCACTTCTCATACGCGGGTAGTGTGAGCAATGAAGTGGGGCGAGAACACAAGGTAAAAGTTTCTTTTAGTGGTTCGTCACTTAAAGGGAAAAAGAAAACTTCTTTGTATAAGATAATGTAGAAAGAAATTTTTAGTCTTTACTATTACAAATAGTGGTATTTCAGGTGATACATGAAAAATTATCGGATAGAATGAAACATAATTTAATGTAACGTAATGTTTCGACGTACAAAAATTACTCAATAAATGTAATAATTTCACTCGACCGGCGTTAACTGAGATTTGTTTCCATATGAAAACTAGATTTCAATGACAGAATGTAATCTACGGCTACAGTATTGATTACTGAAATGGCGTGTTATTCCCTTGTGTCCTTCTTCCATCTGTCTTCTATGAAGATAAATGTTTTTCCACTCTCAATACTAGAGAAGATGGTTTTAATATGTAACATGCTTTATGCACGAGAAATAGCAGCTCCCGTAATGCGGCAAATAAAATATTAGGTTATGATCATCAAATTATCTGCACAATATTCTACTATAATTGCTTTATTTCGCAATACTCTAGGATCACAATTTTGTGTTATGTTTGGGTTCTACTTTTGTTGGGGGCAATATGGAACTCCGGATCGAAAACTGAAAACCCAACCCGGCGAAAACGAATTCTATTCGTTGAAAACAAATAATTAGCTGTAATTCACATGAAATAAATAAAAGATTTCTCACTCCATCGAGCGAACAAACGTGATTGAAATATGAACCCCTGGAGAGAAGACTAATTCAACTGCACACTGCGCGATTGCCTAGTCTTTAGGTCGAAAAGGCTTAATAAAATGTATTATTATGTTAGGGGTGAAGACAGACAGACCCGAACTAAATATATGACACTTGTGTTACATTTAAATTCCATGGATGAAAGCCATCAGTTGATTATGTTTTAAAAAAAAATTGTTTATTTGTTTTGAAGAATACTCGGATGTCCTTGAGTCTTAACTTCACCCTGAAGATTTCTTTGTGTGCTTTTGGGGAAATTGGGTTTTTCAGTATTAATTCGTGTGATATTCTGTGGCTTGTGATGGGTAGAAAGAGTCGTGATTTCATGTATTGAAAGTGAACCATACTATATGTTTCTCGGACATGTGTGTTTTCTATACGAAGAACTTATTTGTAATTCCCGCTGGGAACGGCTGGATTCTAGACGTTGAGATTAAGCTCTCTTAGACTACTATCTTTTAATAAAAATCATTTTTTGGAACTAATTGAAATATTTTTTTATAAAGTAAAATAAATATTTATTAGTGAACAATTGTTTTATATGATCCGGTGGGTGTATGTTACTGACGATGGCTGCTATGCAACCGAAAAATCTTTATGCCAATAAAACAATGAGCAACATAGAAACGCCAGTGGGTTATCTTATAATTGGTGCTAAGCGGGGCTATTTATTAAATTAATTACATTAATAAATTAATTAATTATAAATCTAGTTATGTTGCAATGGATACCATGGATACCCTTGTCACTCGAGGATCAAAAAGAGGCGTAGAAGTAGTTCTGTGCGCTGAGGGGTATGCTTTTCTTCTTGTATTCAGACTTCACTAGATGTAAGGATATTGCACCTCCTTCCCTGGCGAGCTTCTTGGGATTGCATGAGCGTGAGATAGAACATTGGGAAGGGAGCCACGCTGAGGACACCCTCTTGTATTAAGCGTGTTGCTCTGTTATGGGAGGAACACGCAAGAACAAATATACACCCTTGCAGGGCAACATGACTTGTGTGATTTCACGTGATTTGATATTCCCCCTGGTGAAATTAGGGGTGTAGGGGAACGAGTTAGGGGTAAGACAATAAACGATCTGGATAAGCAGGGGTATGACAGGAACAGAGAAATACCTGATGGTAATAGAGAGACTTCGTTGGCAGGAGGAGAGCAACGTGTAGAGATGTAGGTGAAGATTGAAGAGGGGAGAAGGGTGGTAGTACGAACATGTTTAGAGAGTAGCGAGAAGTTATTTATGATTGGGAGGTGAGACGAGAGAAGGTAACAGGTTTATAAGCGGAGCTAAGGAAAGCAAATATCTGCGTCTCGAGTTGAATGAGGATTGGATTACGACCTGGCCCGAATCACCATTATCGGAGGAAGAGAAGATTCGAGTATCATACCTGAACTCCAGTGAAAGCTTCATGTCAGCGGGTGCATTGAGCGATAGCTGTGATGTCCGCCGGAGGTCCAAGGTAGCGGGAGGAGTAGGGTGTGTAGTGCGGAGCGGGTATGCGGTCTCCAGAACCATCCCCCGTAATGCCCTGACCTCCCCTGTATTGCAGCTCTCCATTACCCTCAGGTGGAGCGCGCATCCGGAATGCGCAATAACCGGCGGCAGCAGAGGTTGCGGCTGCGTCAACGGTGTACGGAATGCGACGGTGAGGGATGGGAGTGGATGCACGTAGTGGTCAGTATTAAGTGGTGGCAGCTGTAAAAAGAACTCGTGCCCTTGTTCGCTACGTGAATACTACAGTGGGGGATGGATATTAAGGGAAAAGAATTGCTCGGGAAAATATCACGTTTCTTTGTTCTTCTATTAATTGTAGCGCATAAATTAAATAGCATTATCGCAACTAAAATAATTAATCTAAAAATATTTATACTACATGACATTTTAATAATTTTTAGGGAATTTTACTTGGACAAAGCTCTTAAATAAACTCATTTATGTTGATTCGTTAAAAGTTTGCCAATAAATAGTTTCGTTATGAAGCGGATTAAACCACAAATTTAAATAAATATTTATATCGCTTTTGCTACTCAGAACATTTCAGTTTCTAAGACAGATCAGTTATACCTTCTTGGCTGTTATGTTATAAAAAATGTGAAAATAATATTTGATACTTCTTTTTGTTGGTTGTAAACGTTGAGTTTTGAAGTATCGCAGTGTCTCGAATTATTACTGAGATGAGAATATATTTTTTTATTCAAGACAATTAAAAAATGGTGCGCAATTTATTTTTACAAAGGTCTTTAATATTATCATCCCCTTTATGGACAATTAACTTTAATTTTTATGAAACAATAGTTTTCAAAAATGTGAAATTTAATTAGTAGAAATAATTACGTGTCCATTTAATTAGTAGAAATCATTTGAGAGATGAAAATTATACAGAAGAATCGAACATCTTTGCTGAATTTTGAACAATTAATACAACGCTTTGCCCAAGGAGTGGGGTTGATTGTCATGGAAGATGCAAAATTTCACAAATTTCTAGTAGCGTAAAATGGTTTTAGACCCCAAATCCTGAGAGGAAGATCTAATTATTTAAATAATACGTGCCTAGTAAGAAGAAATGTATTTACTAGTTCTACGTAAATAATTTTCCATGATGTACGATCACCTTGGATTAACCTTAAAAATTGTTTAAAGAGTAAATTTTTAGATAAGTTGTGTGTTCACGAAATTCAAAAGTTAACTTGGTTGTCACAAAAAAAGTTTGCTTTCATCAAAATGATATAATTGATTCGTTAGTTCATGTGAAACAATATTTTGAAACTCGCATCGAAGATTGAAGATTCTTAGACATTTCTTTCTGCTTTTCACATGAATATGGCGGTTGTTTGTATCAGCAACTGAATTTTCATGAACTTCATACCTACTAGGATTTACTAAGAGAAAATGTTGGTCAAAATCTTATGTGTTTTAATACAGTACAAGTTCTTTCCAAACATTTGATTTAAAGTATTGCTGTGTTGTATCGTATAACGTACTAAGATATCGTGAACTGAAAATATTTTCAACAACTAGAATGCACATTTGTGTATGTTTTTCAGTAAGTGAAATGTTTGTCCTCTACTAAGAGTAATACTTCATTTTCTTTTGTAGGTGAGTAAAATCTGCGTTTGCTGATGAAATGAGTTGGTGAATTTGCCAATCCTATTTTTGTCAAGAAAACAAAATGCGTGAGTACACATTTGTTTATGTTGACCTACAAACAATATGATTTTTAGAATAGTAACTGTTCAATAATTTTACATGACGTCGAGCTAAAGTTAATATTTCAAAATACTGGGTCGTTTTTAATGTTGAAATATCCTACGTTACTTGGAATGCCTGTCTTCAAAAGTATTTTATCTTAGTACACGGTCGTTATACATGTTTTATTTTTTCGTATCTGCATGTATATTTTTTGAATAAATTTATTTTTTAAATTACATTTGCTATTCGTTAAGAACTTTTAAAAACTAGGTCAGTTATTAATTGAATGACGAGTGATATAGAAAATAAATGTGTTAGCACAAAATTATTTAGCTTGGTGGGCTGAGCGCAGTTAAATGGGTAAGAGATGGTCTAGTAGCATTCCGAACCCACTTCATCATTTTCCCTCTTTTAGACAGGTACGAACAGTGTCGGTTTAGTAGCGCTCAATAGAATAAAACGTTGAATAAAAAAGTAACATTGTCTATTTTTCCAGTCCAATAGGTCAGTAAGAGTTTAATCCCTGAGAAGCCGGAAGAGTTCGGGGAAATGTTCGATGCTGTCCCTCGCCACTTTCGTTTAAAAATTGTGTAAACCGACATCGTTCATACGTATCCAGTGGTGTACTTTAAGGGTGAGGTAGGACAATTGACCATCTTCTTTCAGTTGTACAGGATCGTGCCCTGTGAGACATTTCACTAAACTACAGTTAATTTTATTAAACTACTCAACTAAATCTTTTATCCGAAGACTATCATTTACTCGCTACTCGACTAAATTACTAGCTTAATGTGATCTAGCCCTATACAATGTTATGTGGGCCATTGCTGTGGTAGCATTACTTCGTTTCTTAATCTCTGATAATGTAATATGAATTTTAAAAACTGCTTTTCTTCAATAAAGAATATCAACCTTTAAGAAATATGAGGCATGTTGACGATACGATCCTCTGAACCAATGTATCTGCGTCAAATGCCTCTATTATACATGTTAACATAGATATAACGAAAAGTGACAGTCGTATAAAATGAACTAAGTTCTATAAAATCTTAGAAGGAAGTAATTTATCAGTTCTTCTCTAAACGAGTGATTATAAAAATTGCCTATGTAAGTATCCAGAAATTCATTTCATTGTTTCAGCTGATGAAATAAGAAAAAAATGTTAATCTCCTACAAATCGATGTACCCAATACCCTAAAGAAATATTTAAATATATTCTTAAAACGTGACTGAAAAATGAATCGAAGGTATCAAACTGAACACAATAGCAAAAACACTGTTATAAATTTACTACGTATTTCGATGAACTGAATCTTGAATATGAAGGGAAATTAAATCGTGTGTTGAGAAAACATTAATACCAGTTTTTTAAAAATTCAAGTGTAACTACAAACATTTCCTATTANTATATATATATATATATATATATATATATATATATATATATATATATATATATAATTTATTATTTTCAATTGTTCCCTTTTAAGAGAGCGTTTGAACTTGAGTAGTCATGATGTGTTTTCTTCTTCCTTCGTTCTTCCCAAATTCTCTTCATAAGTTCGCTGTGTTTTCTCTTGCGCTCTTCTGACCATGTATTTCCTGTTCTCTTTTGTGTGTGGTCTTGTTTAAGTGTATGTTGTTTTATGATAATCCTGAACTGCTCTCGATTGTTCATGTTATCATCTGTGATTCCCACTTCTTTGATGTCTTCTGTTTCGCTGATTCATTTTGTCTTGTTTTTACTAGCATTCGTTATCTCGAAGATTTGCCTTGTAAGCCTACTCTTTTCCATCCTGCGGATATGTCCGTAAAATTTCATTCTTTTTTTTTTCTAACGGCATCTGTTATTGTTTCTGTGTGTTTCTAGACCTCTGTTGATGGCCTCTTTATCCAAAATAATTTTATCATTATTTATTGATTGGCTATTGTGTTCAATCCTGATGGCTGGGTGAATATATATAATATGCAAATCGAGACAAGTAATCATTCCATAATTTCCTTCGTGGAATACATAATCAACTTTAGAGGACTTTTTATTCCCCTTGATAGTCTGAAGCCAGGATAGAAGACAATGTAATTATGTGGATAAAAAGGTGGCAAGGGTATTGTGCTGGATTACGCCACAGTCAATAAAACACCAATTTTGACGATGAAAGTTTTTATTTCATCGATTTGAAAATGTAGTATGCAAACCATTGCAATCTTACACTCTGCGTGTTGTGGTCGAAGAGAAACAAGTACAGTTCGATAAAAATATTATCGTAAAGGAAGTAAGTACCACTTTACACCGCAATTAATTCCTTTGACGTGTCAACGGTTTCCTCCAACGTCAATGTAATTTGTAGTCGGGGAGGGAAGGAAGCATAATGGCGTCGCGTATCAATATTTGTTCTTGCAACTGGGGGAACATGTTCCGTTGGTGGGAGGCGGGGGGGCGGATGCGTGGGCCGTGTGACGTAGAACTCCTTGTTTGATGGAGGCGATGACGACGGAGAAATGGTGGTGCAAGTGCTTTTGTTGGAAAGCAAAACAAGGTAATAAAGAAAACGAGTCGGTAAATATCAATTACTTCTGCACATAACCGTGGAATATCTGTTAAATATATTCAAAAGTTATTTTCAGGATCGGACAATAGTACTATAATAATATGGAGATGCAACCATACTACAAAAAACGACAGTGGGATGTCCTCTATTGGAATTTGATAATGGATGGCGGACTATGGGATTTAGTGGAGAAAGCAATAGATGGACTGGTATATGCTGACGATTTGGTGATTGTTGCGCATGGGAATACGCATAGATACACAAAAAACGATAGACGTGTGTAATCAGATATGTCAAAAGAGACATTTAGAGTTGTCAGAGGAGAAAACTAAAATAATGTGGTGTGGACATGTAAAGAAGGAAAGACGTAATTTCAAAGTAAAGCTACACGACAAACCGATACAGATTGTAAGAACCCCCTGTAAGAAATGCCTTGGGGTAATATTAGATGAAAGGTTTCAATACCAGGCACATCAGAAGCATATGGAAGATAAGTGCGTGAAGTGTTATGTGGTATAATGCGGGTTGGGATGATGCTCTGCGATATATCAAGACATGATTTAAAGGTCCTTTATGTGGGTGAGATTCGACGTTTGGATGTGTTCTCTGGGCGATAGAATTGGGAATGTGAAATATGAACAAAGTCTACGACCGATCGACCGACAATGCCTCTTGCAGAAAACTAAGTCTTATAGGACTGTATCAGCACGGGCGTTAAATATGTTGAACGGTATTTAGCCAATAGACCTGCAGGTACACAGGTAAAATACAAACACAAACTGAAAACAAATTGGATAAAAAGCAGTAAAAGTCCACGGAATTACTAGCAGGAGACATAAAGGCGAGAGGAAAATTTAAAAAGATCTTACTAGAGAGATGGCAGCAAAAGTGGCGAACTGCGCGGAATGGAGCGGTAATGTCCTACTATAACATAGATCAGGGGTCGGCAACCTTTTTTGGCCGCGGGTCAAAATGAACCAAAATGTGATTATTAAAGAGACGTTTGGGTCAGATATAAATACGTAAATACTTATGTGTATAAGATCCATGGTAATCGAACTAAAATGTACGATTAGTATCTATTTTCAATTTTCTTTACTCTCAAAATGTTTGTTTCATGTTTATGTTTTATAATTTATTTTGATACATTATACTTCATTTTTGGAACTAAAGTGGGTCACTTGAAATTATCAAACGGGTCACACGGTGACCATCGGTTGCCGACCCCTGACATAGATGATGTGAAATTTGCACAGTCTACGAGAAAGTGGTTCATACCCACGAAGGCGTTCCTACAGTTTGCGACAGGACAGGAGTTTTCAATCAGTATTTACGACGTATATGTGAAGAGGTTAGTGCATTGTATGATTGTGGACAAGATGATGAGACTCCAGACGATTTGGTATAGAATTGCGAGCGGTATGGTACGGAACGTGGATGAGGCATTACAGAGTATAAAGGACGGGATGTATTAAATATGACTGACAGACGAACACTGATTGAGACAAAAAACAAATACCAACTGTATGAAAGGTAAGTAAGTACAATTATGATGATCAAGCAAACATTGCACAAAGTAGATAATCGCGCGCCCCTACTTTGGCGTGAACGGGCAACGCTTCAATATTGAGATCCGCAGCGCAAAAGAGATGAAGTATAGAGGTTACAATGAGAATATGAGATATGCAGATGAACCTCGTCTTGCAATGGCGTAGTAAACGAGAAGGCTCTCCGACCCAAGACAATAAAAATATTCATACACATTCATGAAAACAATCTTGACGATTTGGTTCAGTCATCGTGTATGCTATATTGTAACTATTGTCATATTTAGTACAGTATACAGCACAGTAAGTGATTTTACTTAAGTTGTTCTCCCTACTCAGGCATTACGTTCATACAAAACTCGAGTGGTGTACGTACATTAGAAGAATTGAATGCATAAAATGAACATGTACGTACATTAGTAGAGGATGACTTCTAGTTAAAAACAATTTTCCCCACGAGCTCAGTATAATGTAGATGAGAAACAAACAGTAAGTACAATGATTATGTAGAGAAACTTGATGAAAATAGTTTGAGTTTCATTTAAAACGTTAACCACACCAATATCACAAGCTTCAATCATGTTCATATAAAATCATCTTACACGAAATACAGTTAATTATAATTCGATCTAATTAAAAAGTGTACTTATTATTGAAACAAAAGTAGTGACTTTATTGTATTTTTTAAAAAAATTTCCCTGTTGCTTGTTTTGTGAAAATAGGTATTGTTTCTAGCCTTGAATTGTAATTTCTCACAGAAACTAATACCAGACAAATCTTTTAAATATATATTTAACTGTACCTCAAATCGATTCATAAAGTTATCAATGATTTGACACAAGTACTACATATTTATATAGATCGATTTATCTAATTGTTGTTAATATTTAAGATAATTTACCTCAAGTATGTAAATGGTATTTTGAAGTAAATCATATAAACATTTCTTTTTTAAATATTTATTTTATTTAAAGTTTATTTTATGATATTTCTCTCACTATCCTGTGCCTGTAAAGATACAATCTATCTAGGATAATATGCTGAAGGTCTCCGCAGTAAACAAACATTCTGATCGAAAAAACGGAGCACATTATTTGAATAGTTAAACTTTCTTATCGTTGCTGTTAATAATTTTAATTTTTATACATTTAATAAGTGAGAACTCTAAGGAACATTATTCCCTTGTATGACCAGCTGAAAAAACTTTTTTATACATTTTCGTGTTCCACTTCTACTAAAAAGCAAGTCTTAAAAATATACCCTGAATTTTATGTATCCAAGCCTCTTTCAAAACTTTCCCTGATCGTTTGCTTGTAACTTTTTCAGTGCCGGGAACTTTTAACGATGCTTGTTAAATCTCATTAACATGCATACAGTGACTGCCCGCTGTATCTGAAACAATTCTCCAGAATGTTTATAATTATTTCGTTGTGACCTGAAGAAGTGTCTTTGAATAGCTTACAATGGTAAATTATTCTGTTCGTTTTATATTTTTGATGTTCCATTTCCTTACCCTCAGCATTTTTTTCGAGTGCAAATTGTTATAATTTATGTTACTAAAACTAGTTAACAATTTTTCTTTTAATAGTTAATAAACTCACTATGCTGATTAAAAACATTAAAACGACTCTGAAATAAGACTTTCTTTCAATATCCTTTGTTTTTTTGATTTCCAAACTATGCATATGACATTTACATTACTCCATCCACATTTACATAACCTTCTTGGCTTTGACGTTTTACGGAAAATATTGTATTATTTACAGATATCTTAAAGCTATTATTTGTTATCCAAAGATTTTATATACGCTCTTGGTCATATAAAGTGTTTCCCTTTAAATGAATACCGTAGTTCAAAATAGTGAATATTATAATTATCTCTGTTTCTAATCATAAATGCGAGTTCTTAACTTTTAGATATCTTTAAAAAATAAGTCTCAGTAAAGCTTTTATTTTCTGATCTTTAAAAATTTTTTGTGTTATTTGAGTGCGGGTGCTAAAGCAGTACAAAAAAACGTTCGTACTGAAAGATTCTTATTTCAAAACCACACCGCTTATGGATTGATTACAAATTATTTTTATTTTCCCAACCAAAAGAATTTTGAAAAAAAGAATCCAATGAATTACGTTGCTTATTTTTTCTTGCAGTGATTTTGTAGTTGTAGCAAACAAGTGATTTTAAGGCCATGTTTTGTACTAATTATTTCAGATTCCACATAATCGTTATTCATTATTAAGAACAATTTTCGAAGAAAGAGCACAAAAGAATTAGTTTTGTAGATAACAAAAAATATAAAACATGTCACACCGGACACTTTCTAAATATTTTGATTTTTCTCTTCCGACTACTTCTAGAGGCAATACTAGGCGTAAATAGTATACCATTGTGTCACTTTTTATGAACAATTTGCACACAAGGTAGTACTAGCAATCCAATATACTCAAATTACTTAAAAGACTAATTGTATATTTTCGTTTGTGCAAATTATTTGTAACACAATATTATTAACTATAATGAAGAAAAAGCATTTTGTAATTTTTATTTATGGATTTGTAAAAAATATTAATACTATTGTGAAATACGCTTGAGTCGAATATATTTTACAAAAAACGCATGACAATAAAAAGTATGGCGACCGAGCCCAACTTACTGTTGATTCATGTGTCAAACCCCACAAAAAATAAATTTCTTAAATATCTGGTGACATACTACGTAAAGTTTCCTACAAAGTAAACTTAACTTCCTAGAGATTCGTGATTTAAAAATGAGTCTATTCTTGAGCTTAAGCGTTTACCCCATCGGATAAATGTATTTTATAATTAATAATTATTATCAGTATTTTAGTAATGTTACTGAATTATGTTTTTACATTGAAATAAAAATACGTGAAAGTAATGTGCCTACATTTTACGATAAATTATATTTACAGTACTTAAACGTGAATAAGGGTATGCCTAAAAGAGGATGAAGAGACAAGTTTTATTGCATTTCGGAAAATGTCGGGACAAATTTCTGCACATTGACTTAATTAATCATTCCTAATTGCTCTGTCTCTTCTCTGACTAGTTGATTACAGTGACAAAATTTATGCCCTGTAAAACATGCCATGTAAAAATTCATACCATATAAAACATACAATATAAAACTTCACATTTCGTAACACAAACGCTACAATTCGCTCCGCTGCCGTAATGCAATGTAACGAAGTCACACACTCCCTCTCACCTCGGTGCGTTATGTAATTTATTGACGGTCACCAAGCCGTGAAAGCAACTCGAATTCTGTATGCTTTTTGGACACCGCGTTTGGCCGCAGCCGTTGTTGCTGATCATTGGTTACCGCTGCCGTAACCCGACGCAGGAAATGAGGTCCGCCTGCTCCATGGGGTGCGCGCTGTCATCAAGCCCTTCTCATTCTCTGCTTGTCTCTGCAGAGCTACGCACTTGTAATTACGCGAGAGTGATTTGTGTTGTCACTTACTTAGAGACTCCAATTGATACTCTCTGCCTCACCGGGAATCGTTTGCAACGGATTAATCAAACATACGAGAAGCGTGTTCCGCTCTATCTCGAAATCACAGTCGTATTACTATGTTCCGATCCCAAGACACCAGAAAACGTAAAGAAAGTATTTTCCCATCCCATTTTTCAGTTACAATAGAAATGAATGAGTTAATAATGAATGAAATGAATGTAATTTGATAATTCATTCAATACAAATGTTTGTTAATATAATTTAATAATTTATTCAATACAAATGTATGTTTTACATAAGCAATACCGACCAAAGACATTATTCAAATTTCATACATAAGAATAAATTCATTAACATACAAAAATCTCTTAAATTGTGATGAGCCACACCGCAAGGTAACAGATTAATTTTTTTAATATCGTTATGTCGAATGAAAATGAGAGACAGGGCCGAGATCAAACTCGGGAATTTTTAGTTTTGCGTGCTGACGCACTACAAAGTCTATGAGATCACCTTAGAGGTCTGTGGGTCTCGCAAGTTGAATGTCAATGGGCCAACCCCCTTCTCGTCTCCCATTTTCATTCCTCATAATGTTAATAAATTTATTGATAAGTAGCAATTTAAAACACTCTTTCATTTTATTGTGATAATAGTAAAAGTCTTCTATGATTTATATTACAAATTCGGTTCAAACATACGCTCGAATATTGGAAACGATTTATATATTCTTTTATTTACAAATCAATGTTGTTGATTCTCATTCTACTATTTAATACCACGATTTTTATAAAAAATACAAATGAGAATTTACATTTACACTGACACTAAATCACTATTATGTAATTAAAACACTAATTTAAATTTTGCGTACTTTCTACTTATTTGTAAAAAAAATTTTGAGTTAATATTATATTTATAGCATGTTCAACTGTTGTGGTGTGTTTTAATTTTTGTTGTTGACTTTCATTTACACCTGACGACTCAAAACTCGATTCGAAACTTTTTGTATTGATAACACACAAAAATTAAATTGTAAACATCCATAAAAAAGGTCGTAAGTTGTAATTTATTTATTTATAGTTGCTCTCAGAATATTTACGTGTCGATGAGGAATAAAACTTCAGTACTAATCATGTTTGTTCGACTTTTACCAATTAAAAATATGTATCAATTTTCTAAAGAAAGAAAAGTTAACCAACCTCAGAAGAAAAGTTCAGTACAAGTATAGTACTATTTCTAAGTCGTCCATCTAGTTCACTCAATCGCTTGTAGTTTCACAACCACTTAACTATTTTTAAAAAGTACATTTTCATCCGTCTTATTTAAGGAGTTACAAAATGAAGTAGCACAAAGAGAATTTTCTGAACTCCTTATTGCGTAACCTTTACCTAAGTACAATTTTTCTCATGATATGAGTTCACAAGAGATACAAGTAACATGTCTATTGACTGACTAGCTAAACAGGTTTGAGGCAGAGGATATTTTACGAAAAAAAATCGGATTGGCTTCGTTTGACTATAATATGGTAGTCGAAACGATGTATGATATTTGTTGATACGGTTTATCGAGATCATAAGTTGACACCTCCAAAAATATTAGGTGGTATGATATTTTAGAAATACAAACCTATTGTCCAGACAATTACAGGAAATTCGTGTTGTTAATTCAAGCTCTTCTTGGAACAGTTTCTTGAAGAGGGGTAATGTAGATGATAGAAAGTTTCAAAGTACATTTTCCCACATTCTTCCCGGCTAAAAGAAACTATCAAAAGTTCAGGAAAAATAACTAACTTTTTTCTTTTTGAATCCGCCTCTGCCTTAGGGCCCTTGATCAGAATTGATGGGATGGTCCCTTGCTTGCTTCCGGAGAGTAAATTAGTTTATTGTCCTCCACAGTCATACGCAGTTTGTACTGTTTTTGACAATAAATTTATTATTATTATTATTATTATTATTATGATCTTCAGGTTATGTAGATCATATTTGAGACAATAACAATGTAGATATTCAAAATAAATATTTACAATTCAACGAGGAAAAAACTCAAAAAGAAACTGTGATTTGACATTTTATTTTATTTAATATTTTACTTTTTGAAATAATACAATATATATATTTTTTTGTGGGGCTTTAGGACTCGTCAACATCGAGGAATAATACAATAGAAGAAATTACTAAATATATGAAAATATTGCGTTATAAATTAATGTTCCGTTTCCTAATGTGCATCGAACGTCAGAAGTAACATATTCGGAGAGAAATGACGAGTCGTCCCAATGTCAGTCCGTGTCTTGGATGATAGATTCCATATACTCGTATATCGGGCTGAAATATTTTTCGTGTTGTGTTATCTCGAGGTAAATATTTGACGTACAAACATGCGGCCTCCAAATTCACGATCCTCATCATTTGGGCATTGACAAGCTAGACATGTTATCTAAAATGTATAATTTATTAATATAATTATTCTGGTTTGATGATTTGTTTCTTTATCAATTATTTTTCTATAAAATTGTTTCGGGTACATGTAGTTTATTTGTTGTTTGTATAATGTTAATAATGCTACGTAAATTAATGTTTAAGATAATTAATTTTTTTACATACAACTCACCTGACTATTACTGAAATTAGCAGTCGAAACGTTGTGTGTATTCTATTGTTGATACCCATGTCTATTTTCAAGGTCATTTTAAATATTACAAAAAAGCTACTCGTTTTATGTTATTCAAATTTATGAAAAAGAAATCATCAAAGAAAGAAAACTCCTCCTCTCCCGCCGTAGAATATTAAAGTCGGAACGAAGTAGTGGGTGCATGGCGCTCACATATGAAGACCATAATTAATAAAATAAAAATAGGATTATTATTTGCTTTCTTTTCATTAAACAAGCGAAGGTCTATGCAATACAAGGCAACAATGGTCGGAAGTAGGAAGATATATTATGAGCTATTTTAATTTTTCTTATTAACGGAAAAAATAATTAGTTTTTCCCTGCTCGACATATGCTGTTTTGGGTTTTCCATTATATACCTCGTTTTCCATAATATAGACTCGCCGCTTCATATAATACGTATAATGAAGACCATCTCGTTGAAGTATCGTGTTACAGTGAATAAATTAACAATAGGAGAGCTACTTATTTTAATGATAAGATTAATTTCATAGGTGCACATTGAGTAGTGTTTCATGTTTGTTTCATTTTCACAAAGATATATCCTCGTCCGTCGATATGAGTTGAATGTAATACGCTTCTATCCACAAAATACATAGAATTCAATTATTTGTTCAAGGAGCGTTAATTCATATTTTGCAGAAATTCGATACCCGGATAATATAAAATGCGTTTATATAATTTCACACGACAATATGAAACCAATAATAAACGTGCTTCATATCCGGATATATTTTGTGCACGGACATGTCCAAAAGTTTTTGAATGCTGTGCATCTCTTAAATCAGGACATTGTTCCTGAGACACGTATTGTTTGCTAGGGTGCATTCTCTGCCATAGTAAACTCTTACAATTCACTGCCTCAAGATTGGACAATATAGCAACACAAAATAAAGTAATTACTCCGTCCAGGAAATCTACATCTCTCCTTGATAAGGGAAAAAATAGTTCATATAAATAACGTGTTTTTTAGAATGATAGCGTTGTAATTTAACGTTAATTTTTCTGTAGCCTAAAATTTCTTCCTAAAAATAAAGTCAAACTAGTCCCATGAAGTACAAAGTAAGCAACTTTTATCATTGTCCACATCCGAAAGGAAAGGTCCATATCCATAGGTCCATTTCATCACATTGAATGGGGAAAATTAATTTTGTGACACAGGAATACGTTTATGAAGTCCCTTAGATATTGACATTTGAGATTCCTATCCCGGGAACACTGAAAGCGGAAATAAATTTCCAGTATGGCAGTCATGTTCTTCTGAAAGTTACGGGCACATGATGAGAACAGATGACAATGTTGTAAAGTTAGAGCTTTCCGGCGAATTTAGTGCTGAAAAAAAACAAAAAAAACAAGAGATGTAGAAGATTCTATATTTATTTTATGAGCGCTCGCTAGATCAGATATTGAAGAAGGTAGATATATTGTGATAGGTAGATATATTAACAGTTGATGAAGAAGAATTGTTTGAATACGATGCTTAATTAACCATTTAATACCGTCATCCAGAAATATTCAACTTGTTAAATATTTAGCATTATCAGATCAGATCCAAAATAAAATTTAAAAAATGTATGTATTAAAATGTAATAAATATTTTGAATTTAATTAAGTGAACGAATAAAATTAGATTCGAAATGTATGCAAAGGAAATGAAAAACATATTTCCAATTTTTGGAACTATATATGTACGTAGTAACACAATGATAATAAATATAGTGGACCAGATGTATTCATTTAATTGTTGCGATATGGAAAAATCTTTTCATGCGTATAAAAATACGTTGATCTTATATACATTTTATTTCTCTAGTATATTCAATTAATTTTGTGTAGATATTGAAGAAAATTGATTAATTTTGTTTCAAATTATGATTACGTGAAATACTGAAAATAATTGCTTTATTATAAAACTTTTTGAGAAAAATTATTTATTTATATTATTTATTTATGTAATATTGACCAATCTTGTACGTTCACAACAGTATGCCTCATTCTCCGTTCTCATTCAGAAAAAGAATGTCCTTGGAGTAAGACTGCTGTTGAAATTGTTTTTGTTTATTTTATGAGATACTGTTATTGAAGAATGAGATTTTTATTGGAGTATAAGTAACTTTCCTCTCATTTAATTGTTATTTGGATCTCATTTTATATTATGTATGTTGTTTATGAAAATTATTCATCAATTTAACAATGCACATCATCATATCATCGTACCGCAAACCACTTCCGACCCGGAAAAAAACGAACTTGCATTTGGTTGGAGGAAACGCATAAGAAGGTTAATTATGAACTCTGCTCTGAAAATTAGCAGGATTTTTATATAAAAATATCATTAAATTCGTACTGTGTAGATTCTCGGTCAACATATTGGATCCGAATTTGTTTTATTTTTCTTTCATTTTCTTTAGGAGCGTGTTTCTATTTTTGTTTTTAAGCTCTTTTCTACATTCGAGTTCGTTTTGTTTGTCAAGCGAGGCTTGATTCACAATTGTTTTGACAATTATATTTGACAAATATTTGCAATTGATATCTTTTTGGTCTCTTAGCAACCGTGTTGTACGAACGTGTTCTGAAATGACTCCTGAATTTTTGGCGTACTTCGATATAAATTATCTATAATTTCTGTTTTAGTTCAGTTGCTGAGTTGGGCATTTGCCCACATTATTTCGTTGTGCTATAAATCAATCGTTTTTTGTACTTGATCTGCAATTTGAACAATTTTTTGTAGCTTCGCCCGCAGATGGGCTTCCTCTGAGAGGCCATCTTGATTCGTAATCGAAGAATTACTCTTCAGAAATCAAAAGGGTCAACAATTTAAGAACATGGCTTTCGACATAAGTGTGAGTGTTTTTATGGTGTTTGGACTTTAATAATTTCAAGATTCCATACTGGAACTTCTCACTATCTGTGTTACGTAAAGTGGAGCATTTACCCAAGTAACGAGTAAACAAACGAAATCGTGCAGGACGTGCACATAAAGTGATTCAGAAAACATCTACCAACGAGACCCACACCATAGTTAATAAGCATAAAGAAATAAAAGCTTAGAGGAAACTACGGCACACTGAGGATAATACCATGGTAGATACTCAATCATACGCTAATTCACCCGCCTCTTAGCCAAGCACAATCTCGGCGCAAAAAAACAGAGTTAACGAATTCTAAGGAATCCATCAACATTGACGGTGTTACCTTTTCAAAACCTGGAAGTGATGCTGTTAACATAGCACCTAATATTGGTGAATGTGATCAGTCACGGCCACAAAAACGGAGTTTCTTAGACATTCCAAACTTACCTTCTGTTAGTGGTGAATTCTGTACTCCAAAGAAGTTCTTTCGACTAAAATCAGATACACCCGTATCTGTAATAACCACATCAAACCAATATAGTGTCCTTGATACAGAAGACTGTAATGATACAGATGTAAACAATGTGGACTCACTAAACACAACAGCAAATCCAGGGCCTTCTACATCCATGCATGCGCCAATGCTGCTGGAGCACAATGGTGCAAATGAAAAGATCTATAGTAAGACCAAATATTGGCCTGATATTCGTAAAGAATGAATTAGATGGTAGTGGCTTGTTAAATCAACTACAGGTGTCTAGACAGAAAATAACTGGAAGAAACACAAGGCAGCATCTTATCATATCTGCCAGTACAGTTGAAGATCATCAAAACATTGTATCTCACCTTCGACGATTGAAGTCTGCAGACAACGATGCATCGTTTTATTTTCCCAGAGCTACAACAGAACGCCGACATAAATTATTGATACGTTCCCTCTCATCAAATCTCGACGCAAATCTGATTCTGTCTGAACTTAAAACACTAGGCTTCAAAATATTCCACGTTTCTGAATTATTGCGTAAAGGACAGTCTCCGTTCATTTAGCACTTTACATTGTGGAGATAAATAAGAAAGATATAGGTGATTTCAACAGTAAGGTTAGATATCTACTATGTCATAAAGTTAACGTTGAAGAAATAGAGGACAAAGATAGGGTGCCTCACTGTAATCGGTGCCAGATGTAGGGCCATTCCAAGAACGGTTGTGCAAGACCCGTCGGCTGCCCTGTATGTGCGGGACCACACACACACAATAGAAAATTGCTACCCACGTCCAACAATTCCCCAATGTATTAACTGCTCACATAACCAAGTAGCACCCTGCGTTACTAATGTTGAAACGAGTGCGCGAACAGACAAGGCAACGTCTCCTAATGAAATCCAACTCCTCAGATAGTAATACCTCCTCTTCACCGGAACTCAATTCAATCAATTTCCCCTCTCTGACTACTCGTGTTAGTAAACCAGTGACAATGACAATACTACAAATCAATTCAAATGACAATACTACAAATAATGCAATTCCTGGAACACCCCAAACGTTTATTTCTACTATAAACTTATAAACTTTTTACAACAAATGAAATTTGAAAACTTCAAGAATCTGCTGTAAATATACTTATGCAACCAGGGTCTTTTTCTTCAAAGTTAATATATATACTTTCAATTATTTCTCAATTTTTCACCGGAAAATGGATAAGACTAAACTTACTACAAATGCATCTTATAACTGCCATGGTGAACTGACTTCACAAAAGGAATTAATAAATTAATTTAACTCCGACTACCACCTTTCCTTCCTTCTACTACAAGAGACTTGGTTAAAACCGAACAAGAATATTGCTTTACAAACTATTTCATTTAATGCGGTGATCGACTGAACAGCCCTAATGGTGGTACTGCAATATTAGTACGAAAAGATGTCCCACATGCACGACTCATCACTCCCCCTCTCATATCCATTGATGCAACTATCGTAGACATTGGTAAAAATAAGGGTAATATCATTATAATTTCGGATTACGTACGTCCCATTTTACCTCTCGACTCGACAGACACTACTATTCTTGAACGACTAGGTGACAAAATACTATGAGCAGGTGAGTTGAATGCTAAACGGACCGACTGGGGTTGTTTGACTAATAATTCTTCAGGGACAACTCTACTTAAATATCTTAACAATACATCCCTCTTTATTCATCCTCCTCCAACACCAACACATCAGATCAATTCTGGTACCCATGACATACTAGATATTGTTCTACGCTCTTCTTCCATACACATTTTCACTCCAAATCCACTTTTGAACTTGATTCAAGTCATCTTTCTATTCTATTTTTTCTTCACCCGTCTTGTTACCACTACTCTCATTCTCACTTGAATGTTCAAACCAATTGGTTTTACTTCCGCTCACGCCTTTCGCGCAACTTCGAAAAATACCCACGAATCAGGAAATAAAATCCACAGAGAAAATAGAAAAAAATCATTTTGGACGTCACGTACTATCTAAAATCTGCTTACTTCCAATACTCCACCCTTAACTCTCCACCCTCAAACATAAACACACTTCCTCCGGAAATTAATTTATCGATACGTGATAAACGAAGATTACAACGACAATTCTATAGGACGAGAGATCAATACATCAAAAGACAGCTTCTTAAGACGAGACGGGGACTCAAAG
>NNCF01126990.1:21274-37966 GCA_002313205.1 Laupala kohalensis | reverse complement strand
TTACTTTACCCGACAATCTGTTACACAAAGCAGTATTTCATCGTTCTTCTTCCATTTGTTTCTACAACAACGGACTGAGAGCAACAAAACGATTTGAATATCGCTCCAAACAAATTTTGGAAACCTTGATTATACGCACACCCAATGTTTTCAATCAAGGTTTCAGTACGACTCCTCCTCGGACTTTGCACAAGCCAAAGATTAGTTTCGATCTTCTGCATCATGACGAGAAGAACATTCCATCTGCGATGTTGAGGGTATATTTCCATCTTATCCTCAACAAACACCAGACCTATATTCCTGTGTTTACAGACTTGTCGAAATAAAACCGATGGTGTCGGCTGTTCCGTGGTGTTCCCCCGTAAGACCTATGGTTTGTCATGACGAATTGTGTACAGTTCACACCGCTGAGTGCTACGCCATATTGAGAGCACTGCGATCAACAAAGTGCTCCTGCGTATCAAATTTCCTGATTTGCTCTGATTCTCTAAGTACCCTTCAAGCATTCCAGACTATGTATCCAGCTGATAAACTGTTCCAGAAAATCCAGTATGTGCTTTACTCGCTCCAAAGTGATGGAAAGAACATAATATTTTGCTGGATTCCCGGACACGTGGGAATCAGAGTAAATGAATAAGCAGACGTTTCCGCAAAGGCGCCATGCCTCAAGAATCGCGTGGATTTATTTACGATTCCAAAACGAGATCTCGCAAATTCCATCAAGATAAGGATTCTGAGTGAATGGAACAATGAGTGGTTAGCTGTTGAAGGGAATAAGCTCCGACCCTCCTCCTCCTCCTCCTCCTTATGATGACATTGACATGACACCAACTATTGACGAGACATAGAACTAACTTCGACGCTTAAACACTAGAAAAGCGTTTGGCACTGATGGGATCCTCGGTACTCAACTAAAAAACTCTCCCAAGTATCTTGTTCATGTTCTTTCTCATGTTTTCAACTCTTGCATTTCTCTTTCCTATTTCCCATCTTCTTGGGAAATTGCGTATATTCTTTTTCTCCCAAACCAAAGAATCAAAATTTGCCGAATGCCATAGATCTATGAGCATTCTTTTAGTGATTGAGAAACTTTTTGAAAAAATATTATTAGTAAATTAAATAAATTCCTTTTTGATAACAAAATTATAAATATAAACCAATATGGCTTCAAAAAAGGTGTTTCAGCCTCAATACAGGCTCTACGTTTAGCTTTGACATTTCTTCTACTTTCAATTTCAAATGCTCTCTTCCTGCAATATTTTTTTATTTCGTTTTTGCCTTTGATAAAGTTAACCATAAAACTCCTCCGTAAAACATTTTTTGTACTCCCTGCTTCTTTTAATGACCTATTACGTAGGTTCTTATTAAGTAGAAAATTCTTCGTCTGGTTTAAAGGAAAGAAATCACAAACGTACAATATTACTGCTAGGGTCCCACAGGGCAGCGTTTGGTCACCCATTATATTCTCCTTGAATATCAATGATATTCCAAGAACGCCTAAGACTACCCTGTAGATTTATGCCGACGATGTAGCAATGACTGCAAAACTAAAAGGACTCAAAATGCTTTACAAATATTACAAACGGCGACTAATAACTTAATAGACTGGGCAAAACAAAATGGTATAACGATAAACACACACAAAAAAATTCCAATCCATAATTTTCACTTGGAAATACCTCACTAAAAGAACGACCTTTGACCGTAGACAACACACCAATACCATGAACGGATAACGTTAAATATCTGGGACTCACTTTCGATACAATACTGCATTGGACCAAACACTTAATAATTTTGGCAAAAAATGAACATTACAAAATATTGTTTCCTTCCTATATTTAGAAACCTTAAACCTGAAGGAGATGTAAAACTCTTGATATATAATACTTGTATCCGTAGTGTGGTTGCGAGGTCTGGACCTCTTAATTCCCTCCAATCAGGAGCCTCTCGAGATTGCACCGCCCAGGAGACTAACATCTAGTAAGTACGTGTTTGTCGAACACGGGGCCCCGAGCTGAGTCTGGCATTACTTCCACTTACTAATGCTAGGCTCCTTCCTTTCTCTTTCCTGACCTTCCTTGGTCACCTCTTGTTCTTTTCGATCCCGACGCTATTACGGCTAGGGTGTCTTTCATTTTCCTCATCCCTCTCATTTTTGTCCTACCCCTCATTTTTTGTCCTCCTTTTCTTTGTCCCTCCTCGTGTTATGTGCCCCTCTCATTTTTGCCTCCCCCCCTCCATTTCATGTTTTGATGTATGTTGTGAGATATGGTTTGGTATGTTGTAGATCAGGAGGGTTTTTAGTGGGTAGGGTTGAATCATTCGGCGAGTCCCACACGCGGGGAAAGTCATGTTGGCTCTCCCTAGTGTGTAACTGCATTTTCCCTACCTGTACAAGTTTTAGGGCTCCAATGACCTTTGATGTCGACATGAGCCGTAAAACCACACAAAAACATCGAGATTGCAGAAAACCGCGCACTAAGGATACTAACATTTTATAAGCTACTTAAAACTTCGACAAGGACAAAATATTGTTCCGCTTATGACTCTTATTCACTCGACAGCGAAAGACAGACTTACCAAATTATTCTCTGACCCACCAGACTTAAACTTACTGTACAGATAATATGTACAACGGACTATATTGACAATAAAACGAATGCCTACTGACGTACTTCAACACGCACCTCCTTATCCACCATAACAATAGTTATTACCAGATACCACAATTTTGCAATGTACAACCGTTCCAGGAAGTAATTAGCTCTTGTTCATTATTAAGTTCTAGTTGTTAAAATTACCAACTATTATTGCGTATTTCTTTGTCTGTTATCTTGTTTTCGTATATTTCGGTTTATATAATTTCATGTTTATTATTTTATGTATTTTGTGATTGTGGAATTTCTGTATTGTGAAAAACAAAATAAATTATGAGAAAAAGAGAAAACAACGATGAACTACCCAATTCTAAAAAATTATAAATTTCAAATTATTCTTTTTATTTGTTTTAATTTTGACTGACTAAACATCTCAAATTTTCCCTTCTCATATTTTCTTTGAAAACGTTTTGGCTAATCAAGGAAAAATAATTAATTTGAATAAGGCCCGGTGAATATAATTGTTGATTTACAAATAAAATTTTTTTTTGCAGGCTGCGGTAAATTAAGTCCAAAAGTATTTTCTCATTTCTCTTTCTCTTCTCTTCAAAACAACAAATGAAATCGCTGGAACTCAACTGGTATTTACATGAGATACTGTTTTATCGTAGGTCGCTATATAAGAATATTTTTTAAAGTTTACTTAGCAATATCTGAATATATTACACAATTGGAAAATATCATAATGTAAAAAACCCTACATATATACTACATAAACCCTACAATCGTACATATGCAAATACCTAATTGAGGTAATAAAATATTGGAATCTTGATTAAGTGACTTTTTTAACGTGTTACTTCAATGCACAATGAAAAATTATCGGACCTAATATTGCAAATATGTAAATAATTAATAATACTAAAGATAAATGGAACATACGGGAACTTTTTTGTCATATTTAACAATTATATTTAATCATTTTAGCTACACTTAAAATTTATTGTTTGAAGAGAGATTAGAACACAAGAGAAAGTTAAGTAGAAGTAAAAAAAGAAATTCTCTGCTCAACTAAATTAAATATGTGCAAGAGGAGATAGATTCAATATTGTTATTAGTTAGTTAGTTGGCCTTCATGTTCACTTTTATTACATATTTTATTCAACGTATAAGTGTCCCCCAGCACCTTAAAATTCAAGTTCAAATTTCATAATTAATATTTTTTTCTTACAATTTATTTCTGGATGTTTCTTTATACACTCACATTTGTTGAAAAAATTCTCTCCTGTACTCAAATAAAGTGGAGACCTCTTTATTCAGTGAAGTGACTTTCTCAAGATTTTATTTGCAGTTCGTAGCTTCTTTTGTTCTAGTAATAATTGCTCTGGTTCCGTTCTCTTCATACTGCGTGTAAGAAGCTACAAAAAATTTAATTTCGAAAGTTCCTTTTCTTTAGGACACGTCCAAGGACAAACACTCGTGCTTTGACTAAATTAAATTTACTTTCCCCGCTGGGAAGGATTAGGATCAACTGTTAATGCTGAGCAGAAGCGCAACATCCCTTCGCTTGCTAATCTGGAACTCATTGCAAGTTCAATGTGCCCGTCGCCCGCCGTTCCCGGTACTTTTCCGCTGTCTCAGCCCATGGAACCACACACCCATCACCGGGATTATCCTTTCTCTTTACATCTTAATACGCTGAGCGCCCTCAATAATTCGTCTTTCCTCGCTACTTTCTTCCATTACGGAAACACTCTTACCTTCGTTCATGTTTTTGTCGTTCTCCATCACGTTTAAGACGTACATTTTTCTATCGGAAGCTGTACTAATAAAAGAGAATTATCTGTAGGTTGCATGCAGATCGGAAAAAGTAATCAATGAAATTATTTGAAATTTCAAAGGATAAAGGTTATTGCAATTAAAATGCGAAGTATTGTTAATATTAATGAATTATACCACCGGAAAATCAATTAAAATTGACTGCTAATCAGTAGATGTAAAGCTTCACTCTTTTGACTGTTTACTCCTTCATAAGAAGAGAAATGACAACTGGAAAAAACTTCCAAGGAGAATAGAGTAGATTCTGAAACTAGCGGATCTTCTGAGCGCGCATGATCATCCAATAGGTACATAACCTGACCAAAATGGCCGCCCTTTCATTTTGTTAACGTTGGTTTCTGGAGCGAAAGTGATATTGATAAAACCGTTTCCCAAACTTATTTCACTACTTGAATCATCATTAATTTAATTTAAATCTAAAATTTAAATTAGACACTAATTTTACGTATATCTAACATATTCGTACGAATTAACTTGTGAATAATGTCGAGGCTATTCCAGTACGTAGATCACCAGTGAAATGAAATCCCAAACACAAACATTAGTGCATGAACGTTTATTTCTTAGGCATATTTACTTTAATTTTCAGCCATTGTACTGGAAGGAAAACGAACACGAAACATCTGCAGGTCCCTAATCTTTCACGGCTTTCAATTGTCACTGCAAGGTGACCAAGATGGCTGTCACCAGACTGTTTTTACTACACTATTGGTGATTCTGCGAACCCAATCATGTGGCACGACGTCAAAGTCGCTTCTCTACCTTACAAAGAACTCTATGATTTGACTGTGAAGCTTACTAATGTGTACGCCTGAGTTTGATTGCTTTACGTGAGGTGACTAAATGAATAATCTACATGACCCAGTCGTACAAGTAAAGTTATATAAATGTTGTGAAAACAATGTTTTCAAGTACATAACCTAAAAGTGAATGAAAACCAAAGGATTCAGAGGTCTTAACTGAATTAGCTTTGTTTATTGCTCAGTAATGTGTATTTTCGTTCTGCTTGGACAATGAAATAATTTGTAATTACGTACCTGTTAGCATAGAATACTGAACACTATAAGTATTTTTGTAGGTTTTCTTAAAGAAATTTAATTTTTCTAATTAAGAACGTGAAAATCTAATACCATGACAGTAGAGAAACATGGAAACTAACATTTGAATTTAGAATATTACCTAAGAAGCCCAGCCTACGCCGGACAAAATGATCCATAAAATCCAAACCTGTTGACAGAATTTTTAAAACCCACTGTGAGATGAAATATATTAATTCTGAATACCAATTTTTCTTTGAATGTTGATATAATTTTATTATTATTTTTAACAATGCAATAAATATTTGTGTCTGAGGTTTGTATTAAAATTTTGAAAATCCAGTAATGGTTGTTGTTTCTTTTCTCTGATTCCGGACAACACTGGGTAGTTCTACTAGTTACTATATAAATGCGTAATTATATTTCCGAACGTGGAGAACGCCAAACCTTTAGCACCTGGAAAGAAACAAATAGTACAGATTATTGGAGGAACACTGAAATGTATCTTGTAACGGAAATATCAGATAGATTATTTTCATTCTGTAACTACATACTACCCAATCTGTCACGTTTTGTTTTATAATTTCATTCCCAGGCAACGTCGACGCTCCTCTTCCATGTATCGCAACCTCTCGTAACTGACCTCGGATTAACCGGCCTGTCCCGTGGAATTGTTTTTCCCCCTCTTGTATAGTAATTGGTAGGTATTGACTCAAACATTGATTGTCTGACAAGCCTTTTCTGGAAAATTCTTGGTAAGTAAACTGAGTGATACGACGCTAGCTGAGCAATGTTTTTGTGTTATGACGGACAGAACTGGGGAGGTAATTCGCCAGTTAGATTCCCTTTCTGGCCTCCGAGCCTACTTTTCTATGAATCAATATGTTCGTGTGCCATTTTTTCTACTAATAAATTTTTTTGTGTTCTTTTATGTGTGTACATTCATAATGAGTTGCAATTACGTCTCATTTGCTTGTGTATTCGTATATAACTTGTGTTTAACCTAATGACATAGTAGTCTATTTTTGAACAAAAGTCGATAAGTATTGAGTCAAAATACCTCTTTTTATTACTTTAACTAAAATTTATGGTTGTTTTTTTCTTTACAATTTATACATTGCATATTTTACCATTTAAAATTAAATTAGTAAATTATTAATTACGTAGAAAAAAGTATTTTGACTCAGTACTTGTAACTAACATATCTAGTTAAGATAACATATCTAGAAAAAGTAAATTCATCTTTATTTGTCGGCAAAACATGTTTTTTATTATTATAAAAATTCTTTATTAAAACAAATTCTATAAAGTAGTTTCCTAGGGATAAAAAATTCGACTACTACTGTGAGTGTCTGAATTATTGTTAAGCTATTTGTAACATTCAAAAGAGAGAATGATTATAACTTTGAAATCAAATTGATTGAAATTAAAATTACATTTATTAATTATCAAAATACAACGAAGTAATTAGTTTTCAGATGGTTTTTGTTTCAGAGGTAGATTTCTATTCAGTGCAGTCAATAACTTTAGTCTAAATAGAGCATGTAGATAAAGGATTAAATAAGGTAAAGAAAATAGCATTAAATTCTTATAGATTAGTGTAGTACATATTATTACTGTCTTCTATCTTTTTCCTGGTGTTTGCGCCATACTGATGAGCACGCATTGCAATTTATGTGTAATTTGATTCACAATTGTCTTAACAATGAATACAACAAATGTTTTCTATAGATATCAATGGAGGTACAAGAACGATTACACCAGGCAACATGATTTTGGTGTCTTCAAAATTTTAAGAGTTCTTCAGTATTTTGTGCATGATTTATTCAGAAATAGCGTTGGCCATAATTTTATATCGGACTACTATCTTATTTACCACACTCTCAATGTGACTATTTCCCCGGCAATCTTGCTGCTGTGAGCTAGCAGCAAAGTGAGAGATTCCACCAAGATGTGAAAACCATAGAGAGACATTGATTATTGTTTGCGTTTAAAGCGGAAGAATGCAAGTACTTCACAGAAGAAAGAAAAAGGGTGTAACGTAGTTGTTGAGCGACGTCATAACTCATACTATGAATTGTGCTTCTGAATAATTAATTTACTCGTTTTACATATAATTTTTGAAATAAGAGTTGCAATATATATTTTTGTTGTGCAGTTATTTCTAAATAGATAATTTGTTAATTTTATCAATATACAAAGGTATTTACACCGCATATATAGTGTTACAGAAATAGCAGAAATTTGATAATTTCGTAAATTTAACCTGTACAATTAAAAATATTTTGACGTGATACCGAAAATAAATGCTTTTTTAATTCAGCGCAGAAATTTTTTTCAAAATTACTTAATTTAATGCAAATCTCAGGGAAAAGTATAATTTTGTAGGCTTGTGTCATTGGTGGTAAAACACAAAACAAGACTGGAGTGAAGTTGCGGGAAGAATATAACATAATTTTGATTTAAATTTAACATTTCAATCAATATTTGCGTTGAAATACTGGAAATGAATGCCTAGAATGATAATCATTTTTCTTTTAAGATCTGAAATCTTTTTTAATATGAATCGAAAATAAATTAGTATTTGGTGTTGTTCATATTTACTACAGTATACGACTCTTAAGATAAAGATATAGTTGGATGCAGATAAGTGTGTGTAATTTGTTCGTGTAATAAGGAGAATGTGAATTCAATAATTCCTATAGAGAAAAAAGGGTGAGATTTTGAAACCTTAATGAAGGTAAAAAGAATAACGGAAAGAAGGTTTTCCAAAAATTCAGGTATTTTTATATATTTTCTTAGACGTCAAACCTTGAATAAAACAGGCCTAAAACTGAATGAAGAATATAATTAATACGTAAATCACCACTTCAAGATTAAAGGGTTTTTTCGTGAAACCGTGAGATAGTGCCTACATAGTATTTGCAAATGAACTTCAGTCGTTGGAATGAATAATTTACAATTTTACGCGCACTGAATTTGGAATTGGATTGTCGGAACGAGTGAAATACAATATGTGTCTATACATCCAAATAATTGTGCATAATACAGTTGAAATTATGGAAAATCAATCCTTTGTTTGGATTGTCATATGAATTGAAAAGCATCTAAATGAACGTATTCACTTTGGGTAGGATTACTGATGCTTTTGAAACATTCCACATACGCGATACACCCGACCTCCGGTCATTGTTACGAAGCTTTGAGTGTGGTCATGATTTTAAAACAAATCTATTATGTGCATGACGTATCATAACTAAACATTATGAAGTATTACTCACAAATCGTGTTCTTTTCTTGTTTTTAGTTAAGAAAATCAGTAACTAATAAAATGTTTTACCTCGTTGAATTTCTGTAAAATTTTAAATTTCCCTTTCCGAAGAACATTCGTATTCAAATATTGCTTCAAAAGTCTTTAATGTTGATACATTTCCTTCACGTAGCACAACCGTACATCAATTATTTCTTTGAATGAGCAATAAAGAACATTTTCAAAAATCCTATCACTAATTTTTTAAACAATAATAAGGATAGTTTTTGCGTTTAGGTCTCTTAATAGTATCAAAACATCAGTGTTTTGGCCATCTTCATTTTGGCCTTGAATACGACTCCCAGATAATGATGACGTGCTATGAATAGGAATTTTATTAAATGATGCAAAAAAAAAATTCCTCATTATTGTTAATATTTTTAGGAAGGTCACCAACCTAAATAATTAATTTATAATACCCCACTGCACATATTATGTAACTAATTACATTATCATAAATTGTAACTAATAGAAACACAGGTTCCTAATTAATGTTTCTTATTACTTCTTTTCTTGCCAAAGATGCTTCCAGAATGTTAGACAGCAAAAACAAGTCGAGTGACTTCTGCATTAGAAGCATTTAGTAGGAACGTTTGGCATACCCTCAATGATATTTCAGTGGATATATTAATATACAGTATTTGACGTTTTATTCAAGTTAAGTGTACAAGTTTTTAATTTTGTGTGGAGAACATTTACAAAAATGTGTGGAACTTGTTAATGGTTTTCTGTTTTACTTTTTTCTACGTCATGTATCACATCGATATAAAGATTATATTTTCTATGATATTTCAAGAGAAGAAACTGAACGATGAAACTATGCATAATATTACACGGACTTCGTTTTTATTTTCATCTTATAATCCACGCGAACTCTCGCATACTATATTATGAATAATATCAGCTCCAAATTAAAACAGTTTTTAATTAACAACTTCCTTGTATGTTAGCGATGGTAGAAAATTTTCCTCTCACTTTTCTTACCAGTATTTACAATGTTACTCATTGTCCTTGTGGAGAAAAAACTATGTTCGAATTAAAACACCCGATCCCATTAAACCTTTTAATTATTCACCTAATTTAACTCTTATTTAAGTAGCCGTAGAATTTCTCACTCGTACGTCAAAAACACATGGTGAGTATTGGGTTAAATCCTAATAAACTTTTAACTGCGAATATATAACAAGTACTACAATAAAACAAACTATGCATATGTAATTTAAACTATCATAGTTTTTCTTTACCAAATTGTTCAGAGTATTGGTTACAATGTTGTTGCGTCGTCATCCATATAGAGTCATCTACAGTTCATGGTCAAATCGATATATCGATATAAGCGAATGGAAAATAAATATTTTCAAATGTAAAAAAAAAAAATGCGTTCCATTAGTGCATATTGTATTTAGCGATGTGCATCGGAGTATCGACGTACATCACCCTGTCATGTAACGCAGCCATGCATTACCTTTGCAATGAACTGTGTGACACCAAACAGCGCAGAAAGACTTGTATGGCTTTGGACATATTTTGTACGTTTTTGTGCTAGATATTGGTATTGGTTGAGTCGAATTATGCTTGTTGGTAAATTTGTCATATTTTTTTGAATATTCTGTTTATTTTCCATATTAAGCAATGTTTTTTAAGTTTAGCACCTTTAAGCAATATTAATTTTAAACGTATTTTGACTGTTATGTTGAATTCTACGTGGAGTAAAAGGATGTAAGATAATAAAATAAATTCCACTCTTCGGTTCTAATGGAGATAAAAACAGAAATATATTATCATATGTCAACCACCAACTTCCCCTCAGTCAGGGAGTGATATCACCGAAATTGCGAATTTAAGCAAATCGTTCTCTAAATAGGACATGATGAGGCACCCTCCCACTTTTCAGGTTTTGTGTCTTAAAATAAAAATTATTTTAGGAATCGCTACCAAGCTTTAAAATATTGAAACTTTAAAGTCTTTTTAGCGAACCCTAAAATACGTGTTTAAAACCTGAACTATTTATGGAATTATTTGAAGACATAAAAATATAAGGGTACCATTTCAAAAGTTGATCTCTTGTGCGACGGTTCTGTTCATTTAGCATACAGAGGAAAAAATATCCAATAATTGACCTGCTCGTTAAGCGAATCTTATTTCTTTGGAACCTCAATTTGTAAAGAATAATATCCGTTATGAAATATTTTCCGTTGATTTTCTTTTGAAAGTGTATGATGCAGCAGATAGGCAGATATCACTGCCTCTTTAAAATACACCCAACACCTGAGGTATTATGGACGTGCCTGATGCTAGTCAATCACATAACAATTATGTCTTTTTCAAAAGTTGTATTTATTAAATAGTCATTTATTAAATAAAAATTAAAATAATCATTCCAGCATTCATTTATGCATAATTCAGAACGAAGATTTTAGACTCAAATAATATACTGTTTCCATCTAAAAAATAATGGGAAAATAATCTTTAGTTTTCCTGCCCTAGTTCTTGGACAGTGATTGCTATATAGTAATAGCTACCTGGTTTCAATTTCATTACGTTTTGATAGTTTTCTCACAATAATTTATTTCATTGTTTATTTAACAAAACGTACACTTTGTGACGCGTGTGATTATTATCTACGTACTTTCTACCGCATAATTACTTTATAATTTAATTAAACTATCTCTTAAAAGCGTTTTCTCTATAAACGTAAAACGTCATTACTAAACGACATATTAGTAATTGTCGAGGAATACAGTTTATTAAACATTTTCACGGATCAATGTTTTGTCTCTCTTGCAAATTTGATAATAACAATGTAAAATTACGTGAAATCTAATGGAAAATATTTTGAATTATTTCTCATATGTTTCGAAACAGGGATTCAGATACTGTCAATACAATTTGTACCTAAAGTGTTAGAAATGAAACTAAGAATTTAATGATGCAAAAATCCATGAGTTTTATCGACTGATAAGAGAAAAATAAAGAAAAATATTTATATAACGTCATTTATCACATCAATTTAGTCGTAATAAAACCCATAATGTAAAAGAAATAATTAATTTTGAATATGAAACTTGTATTTGCTGTTGTTAATAATGAGAAATGTTTGTTTACATAATTTAAACATACTTTAAGTATTTTAACTCTTAACTTCCGGGTACATACTCATGGAGGAAAGGTTTCATCATCTACGGCCAGGTGAGAACTGTGACGGACCGGGGCTCGAACCCAGAATGTCCTGTTTTATTTGGTAGTTGCTGTCAACTGCGCCATCCGCATCGACGCTTTTCTAACTGGAAATTACTTGAATACAATTTTGATGAAAGGAATTAAAGTGATAAAGAAGTTGATCATTTGACTATTGTCTAAACCAGCTGTTTTCAACCTTGGGGTCGCGGTAATATGTAAGGGAGGTCTAAGTGATATTAAAGGGGGATCACCTAAACCACGTAAACAATAATGAAATCATTTTATGAGAAAAAATCATTTATTATAAACATTTTACTTACAATAAGTACACATATAAAGAAAAGAAATTAAAGTGATGGTTTCATTTGTGTTTTATTTAAAAGTTTCTCCATGCGGGGTTCTACGTTAGAAAANATTTTCAAGTGATAAAATACTATTCCTGTATTTAGTTTTTAGTGAAACCATAGACGAAAAACCCTTTTCACAGAGATAAGGCGTGGCGTTTATTTTCAATGCTTCTGTGACTAAATTTTCATATTCATTTAGAAGAGCAAGTCAAAAGTATTTAAATCTTCAGATGTAAATTGCAGTTGTAGCGATTTGTCGGCAGACATTTCGATGAGTGAAATAAAATAATAGGAATAGTTGTATAACATTTTTTATATATTTTTAATATATAAAATTAGTTCAGTGTGATTATACAATATTAAATAATTTTTTATATTTATAATTACAGTCAAAATTCATTTAGTAATAGTAAGGCTTACTGTTATTATTCCTTTGGGAGGGGACGGGGCCGCAAAATATTAATTGTAATTATATTTACTATTTGGGGGATCGCGGGGCTAAGAAGGTTGAGAATCATTGGTCTAAAGCAACCATTCTACCCCAACAAAGTTCTCCCTTAATTCATGAAGAGATGAGAAGGGAACATTACTGCCACATTGGAAGGAGCTCTTCTCGATAAATTAGGTGTGAATTGTGGGAAACAGATGATTATGTATTTTCCGTGTTCCGAGCATTACGGCAGCGGCGACGACGACGGCGCCCAATCCGTCCATTTCGGCGTTGTGCTGCCAGTTTCCGCTCCAGTGCTCCAACCCCACCGCAGTACAGGGAGAGAGGAAGCGAAAGCGTATAAATCAATGCTTTCCGGAAATTTCATTTACGACTTCCGATTTTAATGTGATTTTGTCGTCAACACGAATGTTCAAATAAAGCAGAGAACCATGGGGTTCTCTCAACATTCTTCAAATAATATTTCCAGATATTTTTGCAGAGTGTAGAAATATTTGTTTTATACTTCATGACTCTGTATTTTTAGAGAATAATCCTTATTCTCCAATAGAACTGTGTATGTGATCTCACATGAACCAGATAAATTGTACTAATTTCTGAATTTGACAGAAAAATAACGAGAGGTGTTTTGAAAGAAAATAGTAAAAATGTGAACAGGTCTCTTCGAATACGGCGTTTACAAAATTTTTAATTTGATGAAAGTGTAATACACAAATGAACTTTTACGATTCAATAGGTTGGATGGTTTGAATGGTATTCAGAAGAGGATTGCTGAGGCCAACTCAAAGAAAATCTCGAAATCATTGGAGAGAGTGCAATGTTTGAGATAGGTCTGTGCAACACGTTCTTTTATCTTGTTTCGAATTTAAGATTTATTCATCCTGAACATTAACACCTTGCAATAGTATGAAATTTATAAACAGTTAAAAATATCTCTATGTCATGTTTCTAAAAGGTACCTTTTTTTAAATATTCCTTTTTCCCCTGACACAATTGCCAAAATGAGACACCATAAGAGAGATAAGTTTCTGTAGTCAATACTTAGCAAGATCTTGCATGACTATTAATTATTCGTAAACGTAGACTTCCGCGCCCGGAGTCAGTATGAACGTGTCTGTCCGGGACAAACCGCGTATCAATAGACAAAACTACCAACGTTTCGGCCATCCTGCTGTGACCTTCTTCAGGGCAATGTCTGAGTCGTACAGACTTAATTCGCTGTTGTTCTCTGCCTTAAATATCTCACTTTCTTATCCCTCATATTAGAATATACCATAGATTTCTTTGTTATCTCGTTCCCATAGATTTGCGTCAAACTCTGATAACGTCACATCAAATAGGCCGAAACTTTGGTAGTAATGTCTACTGAGATGCGGATTGTCCCTGACAAACAAGTTTATATTTATTATTCCTCGACACCATTCGGTACAAGAGGACAGGACTAAGTAAGTAAGTAAATTTCTTTTATAATGTGCTCTAAAACAGAAATTAATGACGAATTGTCATCAGTTCTTGAAAAATCTCCCAGTTGCTGCCTGTGTCGTGAGATTATTAGAACACATAGGATGGCAGATAACAACACAGTACCCTATGTTTTACTATTCCTGTGAATTTTGAAAATAATAATGCAAATTATGGAAATAATTATTAGAAGGTTCGGGCTTATAACCTATGTTACGGGTTATTTAACCGAGGTCATTAAGTTTTGATCTGGAAGTTGATACATTAACACTCTCTCAACATTATTCCTTCCTATCCGTTTGTGCTAAGTCATTTGATTGGATTCAGCTTGCACCTTTCTAGTAAGCGACTTGTCGTACAAACGAAACCCAGTGATGAACGAGCAAAAGAAGCCTTCACGGCGAGAAACATCTGCCGGAACGACGAGAGCAAGAGTTAAGGAGTTCCCCACGCGCGCTGTAACATCCAATTCTGCCAACTTCTAAATCTCACAAGTTTGTTGGTGGTGAGAACAGTAGTCATCTGTTGGAGCTCAGACAAAAATGCTGTTCGCGAATACTTTCCCTTCTCTCACTCTGATCTATCTTTTCTTCCTTCCTCATCCTCTCAGTTTGGAGTTTGTTTGCAATCTTTTCTACCTTTGAGCCTCTTCTCACCATTCACTTCTGGAGAGGTGCTCGTCATGATTTCTCTCCATTCACGAGGTGTTTAGTTTCAATATTCTTATTTTATTTTATTTTTTTTTGCTTGGTTATTTCTGTTGTGTGCATGTAGAAAGAGCTAACGTGCTTATCGGGAAAAGAACTATTATGTAGGATCCAACTCATTTGTGTAAAAGGAATTTTTTCATCCTATCAGTTTATTGATTTCTTGATATAGTGTTTTGATGTATTGGAAGACAATATAACACCGTAATATCAGCCCTAGTCAATGTGTTGTAGCGCGTGTATTCAATTATTTATATTTCATATTTTCCAGTCGCTGCTTGATGTGATCATTTACTTCAAGTTCTTCTAATCACATATCGATCGAATATCAAAAACATTCTTAAAGGTTGTATCTCGCTTCATTTCTGGAAGTACTCTGTCAATGTCTGTAGATTACCAAATATTGAAATCTGCACTGATGTATTAAATTCAGTAATCATTACTTTTTGACACTATCTTTGGAAATTATATTCTGCCTAGAAGAGCAACTATTGGTGGGGAATTTATTGAAGTAAGCAAGTATCAATACGTAATATGACTGAAGAAGTGACCTTAATAGAATCTCGTCGTTTCTTGTTTAATATTAAAATCAGTCCCATTTCATAATTCTCAGTAACTACATTATTTTGACTGCAGTGAATTTGCTAATGGTGACCACTCTGGATTCCTTCACTATTAAGTGGAGAAAAATTTGATCTTTATCATAATAAACGATTTGTGAAATCTCATATGATATGCCTCTTCGGTGTAATGTTTTCAGTAAAATATAAATACGACTAGTTTGATTTTTAAAAAACAAACATTATTTGAACAGAAAATAAATATTATAAAATATATATTTATTTATAGATATGATTGAAAATAATTTATTTCTTAGTGTTTAGGAAATATGTCAAAATAAACTTTACATGAGGTACACTTATTAAATTTATGTTAATACTTTGACCCTTCACGCCTTTCCTCCTTCGGGCCTACTCCACATTACATATTTTGTTGACTCGTCCAAACCCTGATGTTCCGGGGCGACGTATGAAATGATAGGGAAATCCTCTGGCGGATGCCACGGAACACAACAGATTTATGAAGACGGAGGACCAGCTTACAAGGAAGCAATTTGAGGGATGTAAAATAAGGAAAAGACCAAAAATAACCCTCATAAATTTAATGAATCGAATTAGTTACAACATTGTATGTGATAAATAAAATAAACATTGAATTAACTCTTGACTTATTAAACTAAAAAATACATAAACAAGAAACAATTGAGCAATCAAAATTGGATTAAGCAGAATGGTGAAATGCGAATCTAAGTATCACTAAATCAGTAATCTTTCTAGATAATTACACAATTGGCACACCAATCCATCAATTCACAGACTACTTGGGTATTTTAGTATTATATAGAATTACTGCTTGATAAAATGAAATAAATATCCAAGAGTCAACAAGACTTATGATTAGAACGAAAATCCTTATATTAATAGTGCCGTTTGATTTATTACGTATTTCATTATTACATACAAATACTGTTTGATACATTGAAAGAAATATCCAAGAACCAAATGACTTATTATTAGAATGAAAGGTTCTTTATTACGGGTGCATTTAATCAAGTGTTCAAGATCATGCCACTACGTAATGTTTTATATTTTATTTTCCTTCTGAATTTGATACAATCAGTGGGGATTTGTCTCTTAATAAGAAAGAAAAGTGTTCTGCTCTAGATTACACTGACGAGACCATTTAGAGAACCATTGAAA
>NNCF01126990.1:0-20621 GCA_002313205.1 Laupala kohalensis | reverse complement strand
GGTGAAAGGTGTTTCGCCTAACAAAGGCCAGCTACCGCAGCCTGCATTTTGGGGGTGAGAAGGTGCCAAACGTAGCCTCGCTGACAGGTGCTTAGGAGCAGGTAGTCTTACTTAGGGCAAGCGTTATTTCGAATTGAGGGAAATTATGTGTGCCGAAACACCTGAGTTTTACCAAATTCGTTGATTAAGTCCTCGTAGCTTGTGTTAAAGAAAAAAGCGTTCCTTTCGAGCAAGACCTCCGGGTATATTGCCAGCTGTGTCTGGATCTGACGTAAAGACTTGTTACGGCAGATATGTGCTGCCTCCGTAGCGATAATACAGCGTAATGCGTATGTCGCACGCAAAAGTTAGTTTGGTGTAGAACTCCTTCCGCGCAACTAGGCAAAGGCCACGTCAGCTGATGATCAAGATTACGCTAGACCTCTGGTGGTTCATGGCTCTTGCTCTTCACCAAGTCATCCGGGTTTCAATTCCCGTTGAGACCAGAAAAACTTGTAGCTTTTCACAAAAATGAGACAGTTCATATAGCTGTGAGTACTGAAAAGCGAACCCTCCTTCCTCTATCCACCTGCTAGTATCAATAACCCTTAACAACTCGTATTACTAACTATTTCTACTAACTCTTCTACGTGGGCCAAGTTGTTGATAAACCCAGCTAATCGACCTACCTACTACCAATAGCCTACCTCCCAATTCCTACCTCCTATCGCTCTATCTACATAAGCTTCAATAGCACGCTACATTTCTCATTTATAAATACCACAATGGAAAAAAAGGTTACGCTGTCTTTCGAAGGGAGACACTGACTAGTTGTAGCAGTGCTACCGATACGGTTGAGCACGAGTTATGGAAATGAGAATGTTATGTTGAAGAAAAGGTGAGATATCTGAGGGAGATGAAGAGAACTGAATTGGTAATAGATATATCTTATCATAATAGAAATTAAAGAAAGATACAATATATTGCGCTCCTCTCTTGACGAAATATATGAGATTAAAGATATATGGGAATGTAGATATTGGAGTACCAACAGTGGATTATTAAAACGGTAAACTCCAAGACGTTAGGTGGCAGAAAGAACACACAGAATTTATGAAATGATAGTCACGTAATGTGTTTTATGATGTGAAAATTACTACATCAATAAAAAACGGTTCGTTGTGTCCCACGCCGTCTCCTGTCACGAGGGCAGCACCGAGCAATGTGCGGAGTTTCGAAGGGAGCGATGAAATACTAGATTATATGCCGTCATGAAGTTGTACACATGATTTAAGACCTGGATCCTTGTTGGAGTTTTGGAGTTACTCTTCGAAATTCATTCTTGGTATTAGCGACTCCATTTCGCTAACGTGTGATGTGAAATATGTCACCCGATGAAAATTAAATCTTCTCCATTAGCAGTGTTCATGTTTCAGGAGTCGATATCAGGAGCTCGCTTGATAATTGTAGATTTTGTAAATGGGAAATGTAGCGTGCTATTGAAGTTTTTCTACATAAGACGATAGGAGGTAGAAGGTGTGTAATTGTTAGTAGGTGGTCCGATTTGCTTGGTTAACCAACAACTTGGCCGACGTGAAGAGGGTAGTAGAAGTTGTTTGTGATAGTGAGAATTAGTGGTACTGTGAATAGAAGGTGGATAAGATAAGTAGGATTCGAATTTCAGAAGACACGGCTATTGCCTCGGCGGGTATCTCGGTGGTGAGAAAGCATGCTAGTTCCTCGACGATCGGAGTGGCTAGAAGATGAGTCTAAACCAGACGCACATACACCCGTGTTCAATACACAAACTTCTTCCTTCCACGATGTCTCCGACATGTGTCTTTTCAAGCAAATGTCCAATAAGAACATTGTATTGGCGTGATGACTTACTTTACCCGACAATTGCCCTTTCAAAACCTTGTCACTGTGAACCCGACCTTATAAATGATGTGTTCCAGGGAGCTTTTTCCACTTTTCCTTGTTTTATTTTCACGCCATTGCGTTGCGTGCATTTCTTCCATGATACCTTTTCCGAATTTTTGTCACATATCACGAATCCTATAACACATTTCAACTTCACAAACTTCGTTTTGCAAAGCAAGGCACTAGGAAAATTGGAGAAAGAAAAATGTGTTGTGAAACTCCGGTAATGGCCAGTCGCAAATCACCAAATTATTAAATTCATTTGTTTCTTTCTAACTCGACATTTCGATGTGGACTTAGGATATTAAATCTTTGCGAGACGGGAAGACAGAAACTATCGATGGTTTACCGCCGTGAGGGATTTTGTGTCATCTTTCGTCGGTCTGTTTCATTTTTACGACCTCAAAATAAGTCGCTCAGCACATTTCTTACACTCGTTTTATTCTTTCTCGCGTGCATGAATAAATAAATGAAATTAGAAAATCAAAGCAATATTTATTCGTCATATAAATTGCATATAAAAATATATAGAGATAATATTTATGAGAGCCAATTCCTGTGGTCGTTACAACGACGTATTTATTTACATTTATTTGCGTTTAGTCACTCTAAATATTGTCACTACCTGGAAATAACTTTCTTACTTTAATGCCTCACTTTGATCTTCTTTTCTAATTATAAGTATAACTATTTTTTATCTCTCATAATTACAGATCATTCAAAACTTTTTTTTGTAAATATAACACATTTTTAAACACCTTGTTAGCGTTGCCCGACTACACTATAGGTGAAGCATTGAGAATATCAAACACAAGAGTTACCGTGAATATTCACTTGTATTTCTGATGCTGGTTTGACCGATTAAACATAATTTTCTATCCAAATATTCACTTAAATTTCCCTAAAAACCTATTTGTGATTATATTGCGATTTCTACGGACCTTGTTCTTGCATATTATTTATAGACATCTTGAGTCTTGCATCTTTCTTAGAGAATTATAAAGCTCCGTAGATTAAATTTGCAAATTGAAGGATCTACACAATCAGTATAAAGGTAACGAACGGTAAGAATAGTGTTGAGATGTTTTTTTATGTGTCATCTACCTTTCAATACTCACAAGAATCAAGTGGATGGAAGCCTTCTTTGAATTGTATAGGTTTATGGATAAAAAAATGACAACATTGAAATTTGTAAACAATTTGAATTAAATTTGATTTTAAACCTATTATTTTGTGTGACAATGCGAGTGTATCATTTGACTTTCATGAACTTTTTTTTTTTCAATTTTTCAAACGCTTGATTAAAACATATGATTAAAATGTTCTTGATATTGCGCATGATATTATTTTCTTCATTAAAATAGTTTTGCATACCATAGAGAAAGCCTTTAAAAGTATTCGAGAAAATATGAGAAATAGTTTTTAAACCTCTAGTAATGTTTCGAACCAATACAGAAACCAAGGATAAGTCGAACAAAGTTTCCTTGTATTAAGACTGAGTACAATACTGCTGTAGTAAAAAATCATTATTCGGATGTAAAGATTTTAAGAGACTCCGACTTCAAAGAAACAAACTTTTGGGTATGATGTGTCTGTATGAGGTTGTGATGAAACTCGAAACTTGGTCTGCCTATACAAGATTTCTGAAAAATATTTCATTCTCGTTACATATTTAAAGCAATATATTTAAGTCACCTGCTCTCATATTACAAAACTTACCTTTCTACTTCGTAGCTAAGAAGAATTAATACCTGAGATTTGGTTACATTTTCACTAAAGATCCAATATATTCAAATTTTTTGAGCTTGAATTCTGTTACTAATAGTTCTATGTCATATTTATTCTTTTTGCTCTGACATATTGGCGAAGATTTTTTTCAATATATTCGCTGTGATCTTAAATAAGAATAATATTTTATTATTCAGTGATATTACTTATTCTCATCACGGGTCATTTGGAACGAAGAACTATATAGAATCAATTTCTTTTCTTTTTCTGTAACCACTACCACAAGGTTTATATAAAAATATTCTCTCGCTATAAATTACTCTTCAAAAAAGAGATAAAATATAACGAGAAATGATATTAATTTTTTACACTTATATTCAAAACTTCTCCATAATAACGAAATATTGTAATCAGAAATTTATCCGTTCAGGTATTAATACTTATCATATCATTGCTGCTTCAAATTCTCATTTGTTAACACTTATTCAAATACTTATTTTTACACGGATAAGAATATATGAGAGTAAATTTTACCGGGAATGCACACGGAAAAAAAATAAGTAAGATATCTCAGCATAAAGTAGCTGTGATAGTTTACGCGTTGGCTGTCTAGCGGACAGACAGTACCATTAGCTGCCACAGCTTATGCCTTAGCGGCCCTAAAACAGTTTTGTCTGAACGAGACCAATTTTCCTATCACCGCGGAAGCTAACGCTGTTTTGTCTGGGAGGAAGAAAGTTACATTAACAGCTATGGCTTATATGATTTGCGCGAAACAGCTCAGCCCCGCTAAAATATCCGACATAGCAAAAGAACTGTTGTTTGTTCCTCGTCGCTAATTTCGTTCGTAGTTGCAACTAAATGACAGTCGGCTGCGCTGTCTTCTATGCACTCGGTTCGTTGACTCATGACTGAGGTGGCGCAGCCGTAGCAAGTATGTGTTACCGAGTCAAATCGACCATGGCTTTCGCAACTATGAATAGTTGTTTACTTGAACAAAATGATTCATTACAGCGACTAAACGACGCCATCCCGACGTTGCGTAGCCCGAAATTTGAAGTCAAGATGACGAATATTTACAGTGTTTTCTCGACATCGAGCAGCCGTATACTGATGATTTTTTAGAATTTCTGAAACTAATTATTATTTTAAATAGTGCTATTTTCACATGTATAAATATAATAAAAGTAAATTTCAAGTATATTCAAAAAGAAGAAATGTTTGGATATATTTTTCGAGATTTTAGAGGTGATGACTATTTTACGTATACATGGTACCAATACTATGGTGTCAACTTTTAGACAACCTAACACAAGATTTAAAAAATGTTATGCTGCAGTAGCTCAATGCTAGCGTTCGAGCCTTCAGAGGGATAAGACCTTGGATCGAATACTGGCGCCATTACCTGACGACGGACGTCGAAAACAAAGAACGTTTGCTGTACGCCTGTGATGAAGGAAGGTAAATCATGGAATTGTAATAAAAATGAATATCGTCAAGAAAGTCGAGAAGAAATAACGAGAAGAAAGCATGCAGATAGTCGAATCAATATTACATGCTTACTGGTTGGCAACATCATCTACTATAGGTTCCCTTTTCTTATCTTGTAGATTAACTACTTCAGCTGTGAGAGCTAATGCTGTGCGCTGTGATACAGAAGGTCGAAAATTCACGTCATAGTAGGCGGATGTCAGCTGGCAGCCAATACTTCAGCTACCCCAGCTCTGGAATTTTTTTTCAGTGCAGGGCACGGTCAGGACGAAGTTTGTATTTGAACTAATCTAATAAATATCTCCATCATTTTGTATTTTTTGCCAAATGTTTTGGGAGGAAACTCAATGAGTAATCAATGAAAGTTACGTAAGCCCATGCGAAAATAACGTAATCATGAATTACGTAATAATGAGGGATACTTAAGTATTGAACCAGACACTGCAATGTATAGCAAGGTAAGCCAGGCGGTAGCGTACGTACATTAATGAGGTCCAAGTCGGACGTTCGACTTGTCTTTTAGTTTGTCTCCACAAACTAAAGTGTCGAGTCAAACCAAACGTTTTACACACAAGTGAATGTCAATTGCACCGGAGTATATTAAAAACTGAATAAAAACTTGAAATATATTTTGTAGTAATTTCAAATATTGATTTTACTGCTATTATGATGTTTAAGAGTATAATTGTGTTCAAATTTTCGAGCTTGTATGACTTGTATATGTGTTTTCATCTCTTTCAACGCGAGTTAAAAAAATTTTGGTGACGTTCATTGCAATCTTTATGATTTGTTACGAATTTTATTACTACACTCAGAGAAAAATATTTTAAATATCAACTCATATATCGAAACAAAATGACTAAATACATACACATTTGTAAAAATGTAAGTGATGGTTAGACCATAAAACCTGTAGAGAATGTAAAGAGTTTCACTATATGAGCCTGTTTATAACTTCTCTATGATTTCTCAAATATGATCAATGTAACGCTTCCTGTAATGAAACATATCACCAATCAAAATAATTAATCGGGAAGCTACTCACTCTTGTGTACCATATTAGAGTGTTCAATACTCTCAGACTGTTACTTGAATCCATGATTGAAATAGTATGTTCTCAACCATAGTTTAATATATTCCCCGGCACAATACAAGGTTAAAAATAGGAAGCACCCCGTGTTAGATCCATGAGAAAAATAAGAGATTGCGAATAGAAAAAAAAATTGTTGATGNTATGATTTGTTACGAATTTTATTACTACACTCAGAGAAAAATATTTTAAATATCAACTCATATATCGAAACAAAATGACTAAATACATACACATTTGTAAAAATGTAAGTGATGGTTAGACCATAAAACCTGTAGAGAATGTAAAGAGTTTCACTATATGAGCCTGTTTATAACTTCTCTATGATTTCTCAAATATGATCAATGTAACGCTTCCTGTAATGAAACATATCACCAATCAAAATAATTAATCGGGAAGCTACTCACTCTTGTGTACCATATTAGAGTGTTCAATACTCTCAGACTGTTACTTGAATCCATGATTGAAATAGTATGTTCTCAACCATAGTTTAATATATCCCCCGGCACAATACAAGGTTAAAAATAGGAAGCACCCCGTGTTAGATCTATGAGAAAAATAAGAGATTGCGAATAGAAAAAAATTTGTTGATTATACCTGCGACATTCTTATGCTTGGAGTCTGCCCAAAGATACGTACTCTTGTATCCATGTATCGCATTTCCAATGTTTTAGATTTGTATGAACTCAGACACGTCTACCTCAAAAATGTACACGACAGCGCTTACTCTTCGCAATTTCTATCAGGGAATTATTAGAACAAAATGTATGGAGATTTGTCTGAGACCCTACGCGAAACATGCCAAAGAGTAACTATATAGTACTAGCTCATACAAATTGACATGTACCTCATACAAGTGTAAGGTGAAAGAGCGTTGGGGTGAAATCCGCAGAAAACTTGCTAGGGTGAATCCCCCTACTGGGTTTGAAAGTAAAACCTCCAGTCAGCAGAGCAAGTCAATAAAATGGCATAATTAAAAAATTGAACAATAAAATGTAATATCAAGTTGACTTTTACTCAAGAGTTTGGGAAGTTTCACGAAAATGTCACGGATAAATTTCATTGACGATGTCATTTTTACGATACATATAAATTTAGAAAATTAATTCATATATTATGTGGTGTTACTTCTCATTAATATCTCATAAAGATGTTCTCCATCCAAATGGATTCGTCATTGATTTTGGTAATATTGGTTCACCCACAACATTGCTTCTACGATTGATCGCCGCCATTTACTTACCGCAGGGCGTTAAATAGGGTCGTGAATACATACTCGCACATACACGCATGAATAGTCTTTCTACTGCAAAGTGCAGAGGCAATGCATTGGCGCATTCCGCTTGCCCAACACACACAAATCCACCCACTGCAGACGCCGAGCATACACCGTAATGGATACGGTGCATTATCCAAGAATATATGCACACGAGAGTGCAAAGAAATTTTCAGGTTGTATGGAATAATGAGATGTGTCTTTTCAAATAAGATGCGCAAATTCTTTTGACTCTTAGGAGAAAGGGTACTTCATTTACAGGGATGAAAATTCTGCGTATGAATTGAGTTAACTGTAGAGAGTGAGTGTAGTTCACAGTAAGTTGTCCTTCAATAACTAAAAAAAATGTTTATACAGTTGTTTTATTTTATAATGCTAATTGTTTTTTATCCAAGAGACGTAAATCATACAAATATAGGAACAATACACTAGGAATAATAAAAAATTGCAATTCAAAAGAGATCATATGAATAAATTTGTATGTGTAAAATTTGTATATGTATAATTTGAATTCATTTCTCTTGCTTATTCAGAAAACGAATAGAATTCACTAATATTCTGGAGAAAAGAAAGATGAGTGGGATCACATAATTTGCTCTGTTTTCTTTATATTTTATAACGGGTATATTATTATAAAACATGATAAGAAATAGTTTGTGAGTTACGCAGATTAAAATACGCCAGGTAAATCGTAGAGAAGAGAGGTAGCGTATTGGTGAGAGAGTTTGCGAACATAATTGCCAAGTTGGAAACGGGGGAGGTTAGAAGAAGACGTATTCAGGATTTGAATGAATTAAAATTTCAGGGCTTGTTAAAGAATAATGAGTTTGGAGGGAATGACGGAATGCGAAAGCCTGCGAGTAATGTAATGCAGACAAAGAGAAGAGGGCGCTCTGAGGTTCATATGAGACGAGACGTGTCGTTGCAGAAGGGAATCAGAGAAAGATTGAACGAATCTTTTCATCACATTGTTGCATCTCCTCATGCTTTTACGAGTTACAATAAATACATTTACTCAATATTTACGGACATATGCCCTTGCGAAAACGGTAAAATCAAGTTGGTACATTTCTATAGAGATTTGCTCACGAGAATATCCTTCGCGAAATCTAACCTTGAAAAGGATGGAGGTGTGCGCCTAACGCATATTACTAACTTGTAAACGTCGTCAAATATATTTTATTAAATCCCTATTGATATGCTGTTGAAATATTATACGGTAATGGTGGAGGAATAATTTAATGTTTATTGAAATACATAGCCTTAATTTAAATGTTGGTGCGCATACTTCGATTTTTTTTTGTTGTTTCCGAAATTTTCTTTTCTTTTCTTCGAGCTCGTAAAAAGACTCGCAACCAACAACAGGTTCCAACCAATAAAGATTGTCCCACAGGGTCAAGAGATAACAAGTTTCTCAGAGCCACGAGATAATTCTTTTGGTATCATTATTACGGTGCAGAATTCTGAATTGGGGGACGTATTTAAATTCGTTCGGATTTTATTAAACATTTATGAAACTAGTAGATAAAGATAGACGTAAAAGATTTTAGTGCCCTCCTCACTGGTGCCTTGCGGCTATGGTCTCCGGTTTTAACGTATTACTTATCCTTATCTCCAGCTATTTGCATAGAATTTTCACAGTGAAGTTAACCGTGTCACAACAGATAGACTCGCCAGTTTCGTTTTACATTATTTATTAATATTTATTTATTATCTTTCACAAAATTTTACTGACTTTTATATTATGTCCGTGACGGTAAAGATATGTATTGTGAACATACATCCAAGCGTACATTCATAGTTATCAAATTTAATGGTGTTTAATTTGGAAATATTCTTTGAATGATTGCTTTTTACAGAACTCAATTTAGAAATATATTGAATAGAATCATTCCATATTTAATCATTCTTAGTTATTATATAATTTCTAAATCTGTAGTCGTTTAATGTTTCAAATATTTCAAGAAAATATTTATCATAGAAAATGAATAAGAATATATGTACGTGTTATGGAGCCTCTTATAAATTACTTAACGCACTCAGGAGAAGGCGATATTCGTGATGTTACGCTGCGTTACAGTAGTGTAAGTGGGTGTTAGCCTTGGTGTTACATAACGCTACGTTTTATAGGGAATGTTTTATCGGATGCATTTACTCTTAAGGTTTGTCACAATAATCCAACTACTCAACCGCTCAGTGAAAACACAGAGCAATGAGAAAGGAACAATCCAGGAAGAGTATAAAAATGTGTGGTCATATTTTTGATTTTAAAAAAAGAAAAAAAACTTAACTTAAAGGTGGGTGGAGGTAGGATTAACGTTACATAATTATTGGTAGGAATGAATTATCGTTACAGGAGTGTTTCGGAGGGGAGGGGTGTGTTAAAAGATTTTTTGTGGTACGTAATTTATGGATGGTTTACCTAATCCATCTCTCATGAACTTTAAACCCCTATTAAGCCCCATAAAATTTTAGTTTCTGCACTGGTTTCATTTAAGATGTGTAACACCCATAGTATATTTGTACAGTAAGTAAATAGAAATTGTTCGAATTGGAGAGGTGGTGTGGAACTATATACTAAATTTAGATTCTCAGGAATTTGTTTATTCAACATACACTCTCAGTTGTTTTACAACTTTTCTTTTAAATCGTTGAGTGATTAAAAAATTGGTGCTACGTGTATGTTTTTAGAAAAATATGAAGTATTCATAAGGTACAATTAAAACGATATAGAATGGATGTGTGGTGTTGATTAATAATTACCTAGTTACGTATTCTAAAAAAGTGTGGAAGGGAAGTACACTCGTCTGAAACAATGTTTTTCATCATTAATGAAGAACAAGTTCATTCTACAGAGCAATAACACGTTCATGACGTCATTCCAACCAGTCAAGAGAATAGAAGGTGATTTGGAATGAGGAGATCGTCTTCTCTCGCGATCACTGGCTTGAGGGTTGCTCTCGATGTCAGAGCTTGTCCCTCGAGACAAACGCGCTCTTAGCGGTCCCTTGGGGAAACACCGCAGTCTGAGCGACCGCTGCGCACCGTTCAGAACGCGGCCTCGATTGGCAGCTGTTAGCGAGACGGCTCAAGCTGCAGGGAAGAGGAAAGCTTTTCTCAAGCAGTTGATTCGATCACGAAATTACGGACTCAAATACCTTTCCATCGAGCTTTTCGAACCTAGAATATCGTTGTTTCGGTAAATATCGGGGGAACTAATGGACGTAGACGAGGGCTCCAAGGTTGTTTGGGCATTTGAAAATACAATAGGGACAGATGCGACGAAGTTACACTTTTTCTTACGCGTAGTTAATTTCATTCATTTTACATTTATCTTTAACTTACCTAATACATTGCTGTACTCTGAGCTTTCCTATTTATTTATTTTTCAGTAAAATGATAAAAATTATGTCCCTTGTAGTTGAATACAAAAATTTGTTGTTGTGAGGAAAAAGTCAGCGAGTATTAAATGATGAACGAAGGTGAGTACTTAGTAATTCCAATTTTTTTAAAAATGTTATCTTAATTCTCTTTTCATTCTGAACATCTTAGTTTCTTGAGAGATACTTAAAGGAAAAAGCGCCTTTGTTGAAATGGTATTCTAGTGTTACGTTGAAACTCTTATGAGAAACTCTTACATGAAAATAATTAATCCCAGAATATAAGAAGATATGGATATGTGAAAAAATAATCTTAGAAGAAGAGTTTGGTTTCTTACAAAATAGCATATTTGTGTGAACACTGTTTATTTACATTTTTATAAGTTAAAAAATGATATTAGTATTTGTTATGAAACACGCAAGTGACAAACATTTTTAGGTCCGTGCTGCATATTGAGCTAAATTGACGTATCCATCTGCAATCAACCTTCAAATAGCCAGCACGGTTACATAAGATGCATAATGCATGTCTAAATGAAAATCAATTCTTGAATTAATAAAATACTTCAGCGTTGTCTTTCAGAAACAAAGCCACTTACTTGCGGAGTACCCCAAGGATCAATTCTCGGCCCTATACTCTTTTTAATGTATGTGAACGACATGTCATCATCCACATCAGATTGCAAAATGGTTCTTTTCTTGATGACACTAATCTACTATGTAAACACGTCAATGCTCAAAAAGTTTTGTCTAACCTTTCGACTTGGTTCCATGCAAATCGTCTCATTGTAAACACTGACAAAACAGTGTCTATGTCATTTCACAATAGTAATACAAAATCTTTAATCTTTAACCTCAAATGGAAATGTCACGTTGACAATCTTCATTCCCAATTAAGCAAATAGTGTTACGCCTTCCGAATCTTAGTTAACGTAGTTAGTCCACGTATTTCCCGTTGCGTTTATTTTGCAAACGTGTACTCCCATTTACGTTACGGCATTACCTTCTGGGGCAGTTCCGTTCAGAGTATTCAAACTTTCAGAATTCAGAAGAGGATTGTTCGGATAATTTGTAAATTTCACCCCCGAAACTCTTGTAAAACTTTATTCAAAGAATTAAATAACTTAACATTTCTCTGCATTTATATTTATGAAACGGTCGTGTTTGTTAAGACCTAATTACTGAAGAGCCACCCCTGCTTCATTCGAAACAGTATCGTTCACGAACACAATACTCGCAATAGGAATAATATTCATCGCCCTAGAGTGTCAACCACTCTTTGCCAAAAAGGACCTTATCATTCGGGAATCGTTCTATATAATTCCCTGCCCAAGAATATAAAAGACATTATGAAATTGAATATCTTCAAATCCGCGGTTAAAAACTACTTCCTGCACCAGTTCTTCTACACTGTAAAAGAATTTATTGATTTTAATAAAACATAAATTCGTCTTGTACTTTATCACGTAATTGCTGTAGCACTTTTTAAATAACTTATAACTATTTCAAAAACTATTTTCTTGTATGGTTGTGTTGCCGTATGGCTCATATTAATTTAGTTTTATGTGTACTCAACATTTGCACGGTTGTGTACATTAATTCTGTAGCCCCATCCTGGCCCAGTTTTTTCTCCGTTTTTCCTTTGGGTAGAGACGGATTTCTTATACAGGTTCTCTAGGCCTTGTCTAGGGGCGTGTTTATTGTAACAATAAATCGTGAATTTAGTGTTTTTTCAACTCTTATGATTTTTAAACACTATACTCAGAATAATCTATAGTTCGATAATAACTTGTACATGTAAATTTACAAACATATTTGCGTTAAATTACAAACATATTGACATTATATATGTATTATAACTCGCAGCTAACTTTTTATCTTATCTAGGAACTTTTGCTGAAATTTTTGAATCCGCCTCTGCCTTAGGGCCCTTGATCGGAATTGATGGGATGGTCCCTTGTTTGCTTCCGGAGAGTAAATTAGTTTATTGTCCTCCACGTGGGTCATACGCAGTCTGTACTGTTTTTTGACAATAAATTTATTATTGAAATTTATTGAATTTATTGATCAATTTACTCTTAGACCGAGGAAGACGATTTACATAAAACTCACTATTTTGATACACTATTGACGTTAAATGAGTTCCGTGTGAGCGTGGCAAAAGAGTTCATGCGATTGTAGGGTCATTACCATGATTATAGCAAAAGTGAAATGTAATGTTCCCGAAGAAGTTTTGTTTCAAAAGAAAAAATGAGATTAAAAATGTAAGTTCGAATCAATAAACAACTTAATAAATTTTCTCAATGAATTAATAAAGAATTTTCATTTCATAACGTTATTAGATTATTTATTAATTTTTATTCATTTGACTTTGAAACAAATTTTATATCAAAATTTATATAGTTTCAATAAAATATTGACAGGTTTTCTATCCTTATATCAAACAATTGACTTGTGACGAAAGATTTCTATATATTAATTGATAGTAATTTTTTTTATATGCCGATGTTAACTATTAAAATGAAACAAGCAATGAGAAGAAAAGGGTTAACGACCTCATTTATAATATAAATTCCTCCGTCTATGAGTAAACCTTCTTTACAAGTTAAAGATAATAAAATAAGAAACATTTCATTGAATGAAATATATTTATGTATGCTTGTTAAACTGATAAATTAGCAAACCTTGAATTATATGGCAGACCATAATTGTTACTCATGACGATCGTGATACCTAACAACTTTTTAGATCTTTCAATTATACTTTAAAAAAATCTCTCATCATGCATGATACATTCGGAAATTCAATATTGTATACATGCAGTGTTATTTCCTAGAATTCATTTCCACAGAAAGTGAGTGTGTTTCACGCCATTGTCTCGAAGTTGAGTACATCGATGATGAAGTGGATTTGTGGTAATAGTTGGGTTTCGACTGGCTTCGTGTCAGAGTTCGTGTGAGCGCTGACATGACACACAGAACCCGAGGTGGCGTTAGCATTCAAATGGCGCATTTCCTCTTCCATCGGGACTCCAAATCCCTGGAGCGATACGGAAGGTGGGATCTGTAGAAGATTCAAAGAGGCAAAAGGGTGACTCCAACTTTTGCCATTTACAATCTCTCAGGAACGTAACCGAACTCTCTGGATTTACCCACCTGATGATCTGCGAAATTTTCTGTGGTACAGAAATACCACAAGGTCCCCTTACTACATAGATAGGAAAAAGTAATTACGATTCAGTAATTTCTAACATACCAATTTTTTAGTGTATGGTATGCAATGCTTTAAATATATTATCGAACACGAACTACGAGTCATTATAGGTCACGTTCTGCTCATAAAATATTTCACTAATTATGTATTGTGGACAGTAATTTAAATTCAAGATTTGAGTACCTTTGAAACTATAAATACTTACCTTTGTAAGAATATACGTTTAAATATTTACGATTTTGGTTCAATTTTGTTTCTATAGGAAATCGTTACATTATGAATGTGAATATTTTTCTACATTTGAAACATGTGATTTTGTTAAGTAGCATCATAACATAGTAGAATATTATTCTTAAATTTATCAACATTAGTGCAAGTATAAGAGATTAAGGTCATGCTAAAGGCAATTTATAGTATTACTCTTTCTCGCTAGCAGCTACCCACGAACTGAGCCAAATTCAAAAAGATTGGAAGGGTTCCATTACGCTTATATCGAAGAAGAGTCTCACCCTCTGGAATATTTTGTCCTTCAAAATTGAAAATTTCTGTGTCTTTGAAAAGTAAAAAGTAGAAAGTTTTAAGAATTTCTATTAGGTTCTCTAAAACATACGAAATTCATATCGTCATACCATACGAAATTCGTTAAATACATGAAATTTTCAGTCGAAGTCATACTAAAAAAATTAATACTAGTATATTGATTATCCCCACGAATAATTTTGACAACTGGCACCCAAGAGCTGTTATAAATGAAGATTTTGGTGGAATACATTTTCTGAAAATAGCTTTAAATGTACTCAAAATGGATGGTATACTATAGTTTATATTTACCCGGAAACATATTTTACAAGTTTTAATAAAAGTATTACAGAAAAGTGAAACGCATAAGATTTTACATATAATTTAAAACTGTTTTCATTTATACAATATTTTCATTTACAGTATCAAATTTTTTAAAAATCTCAAAATTAAGTTAACTTATCCTTACTTGGTCGAATATTTTGTGTGTGTAAGGTTTGAACGTAAAATTCCTAATATTCAATTTAATTATTAAGTATATTTGGAACTATTACAAAATGCAAACCTTAATTAAGAGGAAGAAAAAAAGTTGAAGTGCATAGTATAACATCTATGTACTTAATTCTCAGAGTCCCTGATTTATTTTTCATCTGAGAAATCATTCTTTTCAATGTGAAGATTGATTCAATCTACACAGAATAAGACGTTGATTGAAAACATATTTTAGGATATTATGATTGTTAATTTGGGATAAACAAGTAACAATAAAGTACTGTATTAGGATGGATTGATTATGATTTTGGTCAACCATTCTTTTTTTCTCTCATTGGTCAGAATGTGAAATTATTTAAGCATCCCGTAAAACGTAGTTTAAATCTGTCTTATCGTTTGTTCCGTTTTGTGTACCGAAGAAAATGGTGTTCCTTGATGTTTTCGTTCCGACAACCCATTTTCCCCCGCCATATCGTGATTGTATATCGCTGACCCTCGTCTAAAGCCTTGCCTTCTCTCTGCACACACAAAACACGTCTCTGAGACTGGGGATACACAGACAGGAGACACTTCCGCACTCACCTTTGCGACGCGCGCCACGTATGAAAACGGTGACGTCAGTTAAGGTGATGCGATAATGCTTTGTTTTGCACGTGTGTGACGTCTCATCGGTTGGCCTTGGCACAATGCTCTTCAGCGTTGACGTCTTCGTGTGTAATGCTGGTATTGTGAATGATAAAAGGTTATGTTTATATCAGACGATTTAGATTTTGGAGATCTATACCAGAAAATACGTCATTCTTGTCGCATTCATTCAAATATATATTTCATGAATATAACCATACAATAACAATTAACCCTGCAGTAGTCGCGTGTTTGACAATAGTCATCCATGCATAGTAATCTTTCTTTTCTGAAGGTTGTCATAACACATCAGGCGTTCAGATGAATAAACTGAAATGTGTGTTGTATCACCTTAACGGTTGTTCAGCCTTGTATTGCAATAATTTATTTTTATATTTGAGACATATCAATGGCATTTTATTATTTCTTTCTCTGAAGATATAAAATATTTTCGTCAAAGATGCTATAATTAGTTAAATTTTATATGGGGTACAAATGCATGTATCACAACGATTTAGTAGATTCATCAATCGTTGTGTATCACAATAATTGTATTCAAACAGTAGTAATGGCTAATTAGACACCCAATACGTGTTATCCCTCATTTTGGGTCAAGAACGTGAAAAATAATATAAGTCTATACCAATTATTTAATATTAAAACTGATCATACCAAAGTACTTGCAAGCACAATTAGGGCCGGAACTCATTTTTACCTGACCGAAAGTTATCATGTATCTTCTCCACGTGTAGGGTACACGGAAGAAATATATGAATATTTTTTTTATTTAGTTGGCTGAAGGGAGTGATGTAATTTTAAAAGAAAACATTTTTGGCGCCCCATCACCCCGGCGCTCGGGGTGCTTACCTCCCCCTTAGATCCGGTCCTGTACACAATATTAATATTAAAACTGAATTACATCAATTACTTTAGAGATATATTCGAGGTCACTGCTTCTCAGACTGAGAGTGATAAGTAAGGATTTGGTGAAACAATTAGCATAGTGCTTTAACCACTAGAAACAACAATACCGTTTTATGAGAAAAAAAACAGTTATTTGAATTTTTTACATTTATAAGGACACTTAAAAAAATAATTAATAAGATTTTTGGGAATTCTTTTATTTATAATATTTTACATTTATGCGTTAATGTTACATAGTCATGAAGTCTTGGTTTTCTAGTGAAAAGACAAATTATTGTGTTTAGTTCAGTCAATAGTTTTAACTTTTCTCGTCCCATGGATAACGTGGAACACAAGGGGTTACTGTTATTAAGGTTTCATTGGATTTGGGGGTTAGGAAATATTTATTCATTTTTGTTGCTTTTGATGTTTGTGGTGTTTGAGAATATGAATGATGTCACATAAATAGTTTCCATGCAATATTCAAATGTCGCTAAATGTAATATTTTAAATTGTGTAGAGGAACGACATTTCATGAGGAATTAAAATGCTAAAGCGAGGGAGAGAAAAAGAGGGAATGTTATTTCGTTTTGACCTCAACGTTTTTTTAGCTTCTCTTGCACAAATACACAATACACAAATGACGTGCAACCACATGGGCTTCGGTAGGATACATTGTTTTGTGTTCAGTTGAGTGGCATACAACACGCTAGTATTGATTAGCTGTGCACAATGAAATGGGAATATAGATGAGGTTGAAATGAAGCAGAGTCGAAATAATGTGTATGCATAATGAGTCAAATGCAAAGTTTACATACAAGTTCACAATTGCAAGATCGGCATACTTCATGATCGACAAAAATATATCAATTGTAACGTGGTCTATACAATGGTTTAATGGCAACAAAGCATTTTGTCCTTTACAGTGAGGTCTACTCACGATGGTGGAAGACACTTCTAGATATAAAATTGATTTAATTTTGAAATTTATAATAACCATGACTCGATATTAATGTGTACATGCTGGTATAATATTGCGTGTCTTGAATAAGAATTAAGGAGCATTAAATTGTCAAGTCATTCAATGGAATTCGGAAAAAAAGAGGCTGGGTAAATTCCGAAAAATGTACGAGGTATAGCATCAGAAAAAATTAACTGTGATAATTTTTAGATTTTTTCATTCATGTACTATTATTTTGTGCAATTTCATGCCTTTTCTTGAAAACGAAGATGCGTCGGTTTTTGTAATACTTTTAATGACTAATTTTTCATTCATTTAACACACGAGTTCAAGGATATTTTATATTATTGAAAATAATAGCAAAAGGAAAGTAGTGTGTACTCCTTCTAACTTCCGGTCTACAATATTCAAAATTAAATTAATGATAAATGAATAGGACAAATGAACTTCATGTGTTCAATTATTGGATACGATCGGACAACCACAAGTACATCTAGTAACTACGTGTTTGGTAAACACGGAGCCCCGAGCTGAGTCTGGCATTGCTTACACTGACTTTTGCTAGGCTCCTTACTTTCTCTTTCCTGACATTACTTGGTCACCTCTTGTTCTTTTCGATCCCGACGCTAGGGTATCTTTCATTTTCCTCTCCTTCTTTTTATTTTATTTTTATTTTGGTAATGATATGTGTNGTCACCTCTTGTTCTTTTCGATCCCGACGCTAGGGTATCTTTCATTTTCCTCTCCTTCTTTTTATTTTATTTTTATTTTGGTAATGATATGTGTAAAGTTTTGAGACATGTTTATATTTGAGTTTCGAGTTGTAATTCAGGAGGGATTTTAGTGGATATGGGTAAGTCATTCGGCGAGTCCCACACGCGAGGAGAGTCATGTTGGCTCTCCTTAGTGCGTAACTGCATTTTCCCTACCAGTACAGAATTTTAGGGCTCTAATGATCTAGATGTCGACGAGGCGTAAAGCCCCACAAAAAAATACGATCGGAAAATTTTGTCATAAAAATTATTTTTTTACCACATATCTAACGAGTGAATTTATTTGTGATTAGGGGACGTAACACGAAAGCTTAAAAAAATTGAAGATTGATAATTTATAGAAATAAAGAGTACCACTTGTACATCGAAATTTAGTTTAATTTAATATACTAATAAGTACCAAATTCAAAGAATTTGAAAAATTAATTTCAGAGATATAAGAGAACTTCAGGTAAACACGTTTTAAGAAACGGCTTAATATGGGCAGTAAGTGAAAACGGATGCCATGAGATTTCCAAAGAGAACTGAAATAGACTTTAGGGAAGTGCACAGTGATAAGGACGTACCCTGTGTGTTCTTATGTGCACTTTCCCCTTCTATCCTTCTATACAATTTATATGCAAAATATACATTGAAATATTCAATACTATTGTATAAATATCCGCAATTGGGAAGTCAACAACTTGAACTCCGAAAGAATCCTATACTGTAATCCTGAGAAGCAAAATAACTGTGGCATTACTAGCCCCAAGATCACTACCAAATATAAACCGATCAAGTGTAATCCATGATTACAAGATGTTTTATTTTATAAATATCTACCACAAATTTTGAACAATAACCCTAAAAAAGACGATGACAATGATAAGAAATGAAAAAGCTGTTTAAGAAAAAGGTTATTTGTCACACTGCACATTTTCCCCACTCAACCCAAATATTTTTGCGAAGAAACCAGTTAAAAGCTGTGTATGAGATAAAACCATGTACCACATTGCTTTGAAACAATGTCAAGTATTTAGAAGGTAATGATAGTATTTTCTTCTAAATATTTTTTTAAATCGTTGAATTCTGGTTTTTCTTAAGTTTAGTATATAAATGGCGTGAATATTTATTATATGTTTTAACTTATTGATACTAACATTATTTCTTGATCTAACTAAACCAGAAAAACTGCGGCAAATGGTGCGTTCTTAAATAGTCCTTTTTCTCTGCAACGACACTCAAGGGCTGGGAATTTTCATCGTTATAAAGAGAGATTCCGAAATTTGATGTAATTCGTTTAAGAATATAGAACGAGGGCAAGTCAATATATAAGTTGAAAACGTCAGTTTCCCTTATACCGTTTTAAATTACGAGCACATATTTTTGCCAGCAGATGACAGCATATGTATTCTTGTCGTATTGGCTGCGTGACATCTCGTAGGCATGCAGTCAGTCAGAGGCAGCCAGTGCACGATGGCGGTTGAGTTGTTTTGTGGGCCAAAGGACTGTCCACAGAAGAAGTGAAATGCATCCAGTGTATGGTAACAACTGTTTCTCACGGAAATCTGTGTTCAATTGGATTCAGAAGTTCAACAAGAGAAGACAAAGCATTAGAGATGGGGAGCATCCACATGCCATACTCCAAGAGGTTACTTGTTGGCTACGACCTCAACCAAAAGACTTCTTTGCCACCGGCTTTCAAGGTCTAAAGTGATGGGATAAGTGTCTGAATGAACAGGATGATTCTGTCGAAAAGTGATATAAATGTCAGGAAGTTACTTTGATTATTATTGCCTCTATCTATTCGAGTTTTGCTTGTAATTTATTAACTTACCTACGCAATATCATAAATTTATACAACAAATATTTATTGCATAAAATACTACTATTATTTGCATTCATGAAATTTGAAAATAAACAAAAAAAAAACATTAAGTATTTTATGCTGTGTCTACTTATTTTCCTTTATATTTACATTCATGGAAGAAGTCCGTTATCCTAGTTTGCTTTCTTTTACCTTCCAAAGCACTGACATAACTTCGTCCTGAAGCCGCAAAGAATTGAAGTGCCTTTTTTACATATTTATTGTTGTATTTGTAAATGTATTGTTGTATTTGGAAATGTAGCACGCTATTGAAGCTTATCTACACGGAGCGATAGGAGTTACGATAGGAATTGGGAGGTACGCCATTGTTAGTAGGTGGAACGGTTAGCTTGGTTTACCAACAACTTGACCCACGTGGAGGGGTTAGTAATAGTTAGTTATTGATGCTAGGAGGAGGTGGAT
>NNCF01126989.1:69083-80659 GCA_002313205.1 Laupala kohalensis | reverse complement strand
TTCTTTGACAATAAATTTGTTATTATTATAGAAGAATACAGAAATCAGCTAGGTTGAGGTGGGCAGGGCATGTGGCATGGATGAGTGATGCGGAGATACCAAAAAGGGTATTAGATGGAGATCCGGGGGGACAGAGAGGACGTGGACGACCCAGAACCAGATGGATGGATGGATGGATGGATGGAGTCATCGAGGATCTTCAGAAGATGGAATATAGAAATTGGAAAGTTTTAGCATCCGATCGAGATGGTTGGCGGAAGATTGTTGAAGAGGCCAAGGTTCACAATAAACTGTAGAGCCATAGAAGAAGAAGACTTTATGCTAGATATGAAGATGATACCTTTTGATACATTAAATAGTTACAACCCTTGAATAACATTTACATTAGAAATCTAGAATAATAATAAACTAGATTTGCGTAACATACTTTAAGATAAATACTATTCCATAAAATGTATTTATAAAAATATAAAAAAAATATTGTATTACCTTCAAAACAGGCAACCTCCACTATATAACATGATTTTTGCTAGGTCTCCTTATACCGAATGTATAACTCTCTCATTTCAAAGATTATTAAAGTATGAAAATATGAAATGGATTTCAACATTTACAAATCAAAGAAATTCTTTGAGAACAAATGGTAAAGGTAGGAAAGATCACATGTATACTAACAGCATAGTATACAAAAAAAAATGTAAAGATTGTAATGCTAGCTATGTAGGTCAAACAAAAAGAGGGATAAATAATAATATCCAACAGCACAAACGAAATCTAAAATCTGTTGAACAAAGTGTAATTACTTCACATTGCATTAAAATGACTACTCAAAGGAATGGGAAAATACATTAATTTTGGACAAAGAATGTAGCTATTACAAATGTATATCAGAAATGATATTTTTTAAAAAATACACACCAGTTTGAATTTACTCACAGCTACTGGAAAAATATATGGCTTTCTACATGACAATATTATTATGTTTGTCTTTCAGCATTTTTGTAAACATATTTTGTGTTCATATTTATATTTATATCGTGTTCATTTGTCCTCTTGCTATGTTTATTGTTATAATTAGTTATTATTTGATTACCTGATGAAAATGTAAATTCAAGTAAAAACATAATGAGGTCTTCACAGAAATTTTAAATATTATATAAAGTCCATTAAGGTCATAAGATTTTAATAATTTATTTCATTAGATTATATCATGGATGCTAATTGTAGTAGAATTTATCTAACAATCCACAATTTAAAGTGACTATACCTGCTATTATGTCTTGTGATTAAAGGACAGTAAATTACATATTCAGGGAGTTAATCAATGTACAGTGTATTACTTTCTCAAAATATTTTGCTAAATTTGAAACTAGTATAATGGGTCTGCAATGTGTCATTTTTACCTTTGTGGATTAGAATAAAAGTCTGCCTTTCTTACATGATCAGGGCAGGTACCTTTCTCAAAAGTCAGAATAATTATTTATAAATGATTGAAGGATATCATTGACAATTGTTTGCAGAATACTTGTTGAAAAACTGTCAATTTCTACTACTTTTTTCTATGCATACTTTTTATTGTTTCTTCTCACATGGTTTAAGTAGTAAAACAGGTGAATCAACAACAATTAAATTTGAAAGTCAGATTGAATTTAGTTTGTTTTATAAATATTAATATAAATTCTAATTGTTGTATAAACAAATGTTCCTCTTGTTTTGGTAAAAAATAAAGGTATAGTTTATCCAGCTTTTTCTTACAGAGTAACAATTGTGTTAATTATTAATAATTTTTGTTGCATTTTTTATTACTTATGAACTACAAATTGCAAGTCACTGATTCTTATTTGGCACTAGTCTCCTCTGTATCTTCCATGGCTTTATAATCTTTTTGTAAATTCAAATTAAAAAATCAAATATTAAATCTTACCATATGACAGTCTATCATGTATTTGCAAAAATAATGTTCTTTGATTTTGTATATAAACCTTTGTTTTAGTCACATATATTGCTGTATTGTATAAAACTTAAGAAATACAAGCTATCGCCTAGGTTTTTAAAAATAGTTGTTAAAAAGCAACTATTCTTACACAATGAAAACCTCCATTAGAAAACCTTGAATGCAATTAGAAATCTTTTGAGAGTTATACCTTTGGCCCTCTCTAACGCTTATGTCTTAAGTGAACAATTTCTCATGCAGGAGTAAATGCATGCTATCCTTCAATTTGTAATACCAGTAATGGAAAGAAGTTACAGGTGTTATATTCGTGTCATATAATAACCCTTAACCAACTTTTATTATAAGTTAATATTAGGTGATATTTTTTTCTTTTGATTGGGGCTTTACCCGACACTAAGGTCATTAGATTCCTACCATTTTTGGAGAGGTAGGTAAAATGCTGTTATGCACTAGGGGGAGACAACATGTCTCACCCCATGTGTGGGACTCGTCGAATGACCCAACCGTACCACTAAAAACCCTCCTGAAATGCCATATATCCAAACAATTACAAAACAGGAAAATACATTCAAAAGTTACCTTAAATGTTTGAAAAATGAAAACAAAGAAAAATGTCAATTTAAAGAGAGAATATATAAATTTAAAGAAAAAGGATATAATTTATAAGCAAATATTTTTATTTACAATCTTTAGAATACATTCTTTTTACAACAATTTCTTTTATAAACCAAACCCGTCTGATGAATATTATGATCAATGTGTTTTTATTCAATCTCACGTTAAAATAAAATAATATTTCTTATATATTTATGACTGTTCACTCTTGTTATATTCTGATTATGTATTACAAACTCATTATTTAAACAATTATTCATGCAATATCACTGTAGTTACCAATAGTCATATCGACAGTTTCGAGAGACAGCTTACTTTATTTAAAAACTTTGCCCATTATCCTATATTGTTTTAGTTTCACAAACAAAAAGCTTTCCAATTTACTATATAATAAGACTGAGATCACAGAAAGTGACTTAGTGGTTCGCAATTAACAAATTTTCTATAAATTATATCATTGCATTACTCGCACTCGTATCCTTAATAAAACTATATTTCATTTTAGATATTACATTACTCACTTTCAAAAATCAATAAAACCTATCATATATAATTTTTCCAAAACTCTTTGCAATGTTGGAAATAAGTGGAATCGGTCTGAAATTAAAAATGTTCGATCAATCTCTACCTTTATGTGTCGGTAAAATTTCGGAACTTTTTAGAGTATTAGGCCATATTGTTTCTTTAATTGACAAATTGATTATGCATTTTAAAGTGTTACAGTATGCGGGGAGTTCAGACATTTTTGATAAGCTCTCATAAAACAAGTGAATCGAATCTTTTAAGGCAATGTATTGAATTATTTACTAACTGAATCATCTCTGGAGAACAATCTCTTTGGCCAATTTCAGTGATGTACCTTGATTGTTGATAAACTTGGGAAATTTTCCTTTCAAGCCATAGGTTGATTAAAATATTTTGCTTAATAGATAAAAAAATAGAATAATTATTCATCATAATATGATTTACTGAGTTAATTACAAGTTCCTTCGCCGACTACATTGGAGTGTTAATGCTGTATCACGCAAGAGATGGGTGAAGCCAAACTTCCTTGTCTCGTCTCGAGTCGTCACTCCTAATCGACTTAGCAGAATGTCACATCGATTCATCGAATCAAATTGGCAACAGCGCACTAGTTTGAAACTATATAAAGCACATGTCCTCTTCACTTCTCTATGCTACTTCTACACGAGATTCTGTTCTAGTACACGACTACTATGATTACTACTACTAATGAGAGGATCAACTTCTGATCTCGCCTCTCTCATCGCACTTCGAACTCTTTACTGTCGGCGCCAAACCGACATATATTTCCTCTTGTTTAACCCAATACAGCAGGGATTATTACGTTCGAACACATCGCATTGCTACCTTTTATTTTCGTCGCCAAGTCGACATTTTCTCGCAAGATCGAGCCTATAATTGCACCTCAGAAGATATGTGCAACCAGAGATTTACTACTCATCAACGTTTTCTTTGTTAACACGTCAACTATCCTGATCAACTCTACAACAGCTTCAACCAACTGGTTTCCAGGATTTTCTCTCAATATCATCATGTCAGCTCTAGGAAATCAGTATTGTATTATTATTTCTCATCATATCTTAGCATGTCATTAAATCATTTTATTATTGTTAACAATTAACTTTCATCTCACTCCCTCACCCATCATCACTTGGCATTTTTTCAATCATTTTGTTCTTGTGCAGGTAAGATTGAACTTGTCTGTACAGGGGGCAATAGTGTTTTGGTGTTAATATAGTCTACTCAACCAGATTTATCTTTGAGTTCATAAACTAATTTACATGCTTCAGTGCAATTAGTTGTTTTATAAAAAGTGATTTTACATTTCTTTCAATTCATTTTTGTTGGACATTCCAAGTTTGTTTAATTTGTTCAATTGGATTAGAACCAATTTAACTGAAATATTTATACATAGAGTAGGCTATGTCCATTTTATTCTCAATTTCTTGTATTGTTATCTTATATAAAAATTAATTATATTTTACTTTTAATAATGTTCTATCATTAAATAAAATTAATAATTTACAAGGAACTCCATCTTAAAAAACATTTGAAACTATGCAGAGCAACACATATTGACACAAAGAGTTTTATTGTAATCATTCCTTTTTTCCTTTTTTAAGATTTGACTCACGCACTGTAATTAATATAACTAAAACATTAATAAAAAACTTACAACCTTTTTTGGACAAATAATATATATTTTGTAATAAGAAATCACAATGTTTCGACTTTGTTTTAAGTCATCGTCAGGTGATTCTAATTATAACAAAATTATAATGAAAAATATAACAACAGAACTATTTAACATGCATTAAATGTAAATATGAACACAAAATATCAAAGAATTAATCTTTGGTAATGAAGAAGTTATTGGTGGTGTTAACAAATATGTGTTAAAACCATCATGCAACAACAGAAACAAAACAAACCTGTCTAAAACTTGTCCAATTCAGGCAATATTTTCGTAATTTACAGAAAAAAAACTTTTTTAAGAAGCATTCAAAGTCAAACTATCCCCTATTAGGCACTGAAGGTATACAACAGTATCATGGAAGGTAGTGCTCTGCAATTTCTTGGTCTTGGCACTAAGAGGAAGAGATGTAGTCAGCCTCTCACTCCGGCTAATTTCACCCCAGGATAGACCTGTAACCCATCTTTTGCAGGTTGAGTATGTCTAAGAGTCAATTTGGATGTTGGGGTGTGATAAAACATCCCCATTGCGGATTAAACACCAGCGAATTTTTAAAATCAAAATAAATAATACAGAAAAAAAAGTTAAGGATTGGAAATAAATTAAGTTTTGAGTGATACAATATGAAATTTAACAACACAAGTTAGTAATGTTATTACAAAGAGAAAACTTAGCGCAAGCATTTTTTGTTCATGTCATGAAAATATTTCATAATGTTTGTTATGCTATTTTTCAATCAAAAATGAATGATTCAGGAGTCATGTGTGTGCTATATCAATGGTTTGACTCATATCTAAAGAATAGAAGTCATGTGACAAGAAAAAATGTAAGAGACATCAGGAGAGCCAGCCATCAGACACTGAATTCCACAAAGATCTGTTTTGTCAAGTATTATATGGTGAAATATGAAAATAACTCATGTGTGTAGGGTTTGCTATACAACAACATTAATGTTTTGGTATAACATGCTTTATTGGCAAGCACATGTGGTCAGAATAATGGTTGCACACTGACAGACATGTGTGCCAAGCAGAATCAACTTAACACACACTTCAAGTGTCATGAAGGAAAAGGTGGAAGTTGATAAATCTTACAAATAAGCATTATTAAATCATGTTGATACAGAAAACTCAAACTTACACACAAGTTTGGATCCTACAAAGAGATAAAAGAATATTACAAGAAAAAGTATAACAGCTAACATATCAATTACAGGAAGAAACTTCACACAGTATAAAAGAAGAGACTACTAGACAAGGAGATATGATTAAAATTGGAGCTAAAAATAGACATTTAGAGGAAAGTATCATGAAAACAGAAAGTGAGGAATTAATTCAAAATATAATTTATCATGATGAAGTACTGAAAACCTTCCTGCAAAATGTCATAAATAGTTCATATCAACACCCTTTATTCCATGAAACAAAAAAATAAATACACATGTACAATAAAACAGAACTGAGGATATACAAAAAACGAAAAAGGATGAGAAATGTCTAAATTCATCCTTTAGATTAACCCTGTTACTAAAAATGTAGATCAATTATAATAGATACGACATATAAAGGAACCTTAGAGATCATAGATAAGACCATTAAAAAATAATTGAGCTCACCTAAGGAGAAGGAGCATATAAATGAAGCACATAACCGTAAGCATCATAGACAATAAGTGAATGAGGGATAGACGAAACTGTTCAAGATATATTTTAAGCAAACATTGAACGGGCGAGAAGAGATGCAGAGGAGAGAAGGAGATTAATAAGTGTAGATGAAACCGTAATAGATGAGGTAGATGAAGTAATAGCTCAGATAAACACCCAGCCACATGTGATAACTATAAATGACAACTGATGATATAAGGGTCTCCTGAAGAAAATGAGAATCAGGTTAACCAAAAACTGGAAGATAATGAAGCAAACACAGAAAATATGGTAAAAATAAAACAAACCCAAAAGAGCATACAACCTTTTTCAGAACAGGTCAAATGGATAAGTAACAAGTGGAAGAAAAAAATATAAGCTAAAGGAAAACATAAACACCAATATGAAGGAGAAATATACTCAATGAACCTGAAATTTATCCATGAAAATATTGACCATGTAAATAATAAACAAGAAATAGTGATGCATTTGCTTGAAGGCACAAAGCCAGACCTGATTATCCTTACAGAAATAAGTTATCAAGCGTGAAAAATGTTTAATATAAAACTAACTAGATATTCAATAATAAATGGGTTTCCACAATAAAACCACATAAAAGAGGGGTAGCATACACCAAAACATGAATTGCAAATAAAGTAAATTTGATTGAGAAGTAAAGAGTTGATATGTTAAGTCATTTCACTACAGATCAATGACTAAAAAGGCCATTACTATTAATGGATATATACAGACCACCGAGTACAGATTTTGATGCATCTCTTGAGACATTTTTGGGGGGGCTTTAAGTGCTTGCCAATGTCCGGGTCATTTGAGCCCTACTTGAGATAATAACATAAGCAAATTATTATTGTGGGAGATATAAATGTATATAACTATGGAGATAAAATATTTCACCCACAAGGATCACAGCCCATACAGAAACTTCAATAGATTGGATCTCTAAATATATTTTTCCTTTTTTAGGGGCAGTGGAGGGGGTATGGCTCATCAACACCAAGGTCATTAGAGCCCTAAAAAATTAAAGATGATCTAAAGATAGATATATTAAAATATGGTTTATCACTCCATACTGATCAGCAAATAATGATTGATAAATTGATAATATGTCAAAGCTATAAAAGATCTCAATAAAGGAGAATAAATAAACAAGATATAACGAAACTGAAACAAAATTTGACAAAACAAGGACGGAGGAAAGTTACTAACACCTACAGTGGAAATATCTATCATAATAATATAAGTACCTCTTTAGATGTAGGATGCCCCCTCATTACAAGGAAGCCTGTCAAAAAATTCTGGGATGATGAAAGTGTAAAACTGGGGAGAAATTACCTCATAACACTGAACCGTGAAATAATTATTGGTTATAAGCAGGATAAGATAAAGACCAGAATAAGAAAAACGGAATATGACATGAAGCTTAAAGAACTGAAAAACAAAGTATAAAAAAGCATATTGAGGAAGCAAAAAATAAAACAAAAGCCCTTTGGATTGTGGTTAACAAACAAAGTAAATAAAAACATGAAACAAACCCAGAAATATTCCAAGAAAATGGAAACGAACTCAAATGTCTCCAACAAATAGCGAATTTCTTTAACAAATTTTTTGCTATTACAGTTGAAAAAATGAGAAACAAAGTAAACAGAACATTAAACCATTTATGTCATATAAAATACCAAACATGTAAATTTGATCAACATTTTTTATCTTATTTCACAAGAAATGTATAAAAAATTATGGATTCTCTTAGGTCTTAGGTCTCTTAGGTAGTAGGTTGACTATTTCTCCAAACCTCAAAAGTTTATTGCAAATTCACGCCTTTAAGTAAAATAACGTGAAGAAGAGTTTGAACAGAACTCAATTAATAAACGAGTCTTTTAAAGCATCCTGGAATCATCTGAATTATATTCCATATTTCCCCGCCAGAACAACTTGAAATAACTTAGCATCACGCATCAAGACAAATCGACCAAGATGGACGATCGTTACTCAGAAGTCAAAACGTCGACCTATGACGTCACGCCAGCTAGAGCCGCTATAAATTTGCCTACGACGAGCTAAAGTGTCTCGTTCTTTACTTCTGACTTGGCGAACAAGCCGACGACTTATCCTCAACGCCTACTAGGAGACAGATGCAGGATTTATTTTCAGCCAGTAACAGAATGTCTTGTTGGCATCAGCAAGCAACCGCTCACGAGATTTATCTCTAGGTCAAATAGCCGTGTGGTAACCTGCTTGTAATTTTTGGTCTCAACATCAATTGCATGTCAAGAACAATCCAAAGCCATCTAGGCTGAACAACGCGGCATTTGAAAAATCGGATGATCCCGTCGTCACCTCATCGCAGTATTTCATCTAGGTTTTTAGTTTTGTATTCCTTCATTGATTTCATTATTTTAATGCTTTATCTTGCTAGTTGCAATTTATGATATTACATTATTTTCTTGGCAATTCTATTGTTCCACTCCCATCTCAACACATCACATCTCTGGTCCTCCAAAACCTCAACATTCAAATGTACGGCAATTGTCCTTAAATTCTGTTCAGATAGGCAAGATGCCTAGAATTTTCCCGTTAGCTTCAAAACCGGCATTTTCTGTGATCAAGGTTCTCGAAGATTTGCTTTCAAGATTACGAATATCGAAGAAGCATGTCTCTGATAGTTCCATCAAGTGTTAGGTTAAAATACATTGAATTCTAGCTGTTCGAGAAGAGTTTCATATTTGTATTTTTCATTGTTCTCTGTGTGGGAGGTATTTAAACTCTAAATTGCCAACTGGGTTGGACGTCATCATGCCTAAGTTAAGGAAAACACTTCAATTAAAATTATCCCACATTCAAAATTCACTTATCAACATGTCATTATTTTACGGGGAGAAATATCTGTGATTCAAGCTGAAAATAGATTGACTTATTTAGAGACAGTTTTGGGTGAGTTAAATAAACTAATGGAGGAATTCGATGTCATATTAACCGAAGATCTGTTAACTGATCTGGGAGACTTGTATCCTCGAACAAAGGATAACAAAACGTTATTCATGAAAAATTCTCAAAGTGCTAACCTAGTTAATTCTCAAAATGCACCACAACATAGTGCTTCTCTGAATAGCTTCATCAGGATTGTTCCAATTTCGATACCAATATTCTCTGGCAAGTTCGAGAATGGGTCTCAATTATTCGACTTACTTTCTGACTTAATTTTAGAAACTAATATTCTAACAGATGTGCAAAGGATGCATTATATGATTTCATCTCTAAGAGGAGATGCGGTAAGTGTATTAGAAAACTATGACATATATGATCATAAATTTGCATCATGCTGTCAAAACATTATTGACACTTACCATTATGTAAATAAAATAGCAATGAAATGTTATTCAGAAATGATTAAAATATCCGCTTTGAAATCTAATAGTCTGCATTACATGGAAAAGTTTATCTCCAAGTTTTCCTCCCACATTGATGAGATAAATGCATTGTAATTAGATTACAGATTTAAAAACATATATTTGCAAACTATTCTTTTAGAAAAATTAGTTTTAGAAACGTGAAAGGTCTGGTTTATGGAATTCCCATCTGGTTCTGATAACATAAAGCTCTTGATAAAATTTCTTGAGAAACGGTTTTGGAAATGTCAACAGATTCCTCAGTAAATCGCATATACAGTTGGGAGAAGCACGGGCCAAGAGAAATTCGTGAAAATAGGCAGTTGGTTTACCATATGGTTAATTCTGCAACCAGTAAGTTTCCATCAAAATGTTTCCTATGTTCAGAATCGTTTCATAGATTGTACGAATGTCCAGGATTTTTACAATTATCTCCAAAGTAGAGAAGGAAATGTGTAAAGGATAAGAAGTGCTGCTTTGATTGTCTATCTCCCTTTACAAAAAAATATATTCTTGTCCCTCGTGCAAGGGAAAGCATCTTTTTTATTACACATGGAAGAAAATATTAAAATGTTCCTCCGGCTGAATCTGTGATACAATATTCTATTCATTTTGTAAAGGTAGAGATCTTACCGACGGCAATTGTGTCTGTCAGCGATGCTTGCAGTTAGAAAATTCCTGTAACAGCACTCATTGATTCCGCTTCAATGCTAATTTTATTTCTGGAAGATTAGTTTAGAAACTACATTTGATTAGAGTTAAAAGAGAGACAAAATTATCTTCGAACTCACTGAAAACTGGATTGAATGTTGTTAGTCTAGCGGAGTGTGTTGTAGTGCAGTTGTAGTGCTAGCGGAGATATGTTCATGACGACTCACCCGTGAAAAAATACGACAGTTTTATCCACGGGAAACCATGTTATCCTATCTTTTCCCCACTAACATGTATTATCAAAAGAAAAAACAGGGCGCGCGCGTTGTNAAACAGCGCGCGTGTGTTGTTCAAACGAAAATATATACAATATAACGTTGCATTTTTCCATTCTCGTTGTGAAATGAATAATCTTCAAATGTATAGTGGTTCATTAAATAAAAATTTATTTTTAGAAAAAATAAATAAATTTAAAAGTATTATTATGATTATAATTGATGTATATGTGTTACATATTTGTAATTAATGAATAAACAATGAATTTAAAAAAATAATTCCAATAACCATATCAATAAATAATTCTATATGGAAGGAAGGAATTCTAATAATAACAATAATAATCAATGAATGCCAATAAATTAATCCATACTGTCTCTACACTAAGTCTGTTGACGAAGGAAGTGGCAGCGACACACAAGAAGGAAGCAATTATATCCATTAGTAATGAATGATTTCTAATAATAACAGAAAATCAATAAATAATCATTGAATTCTTATAAACATCAATAAATAATGTCATATGGAAGGAAGGAATTTCAATAATAACACATAATCAATGAATAATCAATGAATGCCAATAAGGTAAAAGATTAAAACGTGTATACTGTCTATCGACAACGAGTTTCGAACGCCATTTTATAAGTGTGTGGGGAATGGCGGCTTGTAAAGTTGGAGGAGTTGAAATAACCAAGCGAAAGCTCATATCGCCTCCTCATTTCCGGGCGTGGTCGCTCCCTCTAAGACGAGGCGTCACGCCCTTGATAAGACGACTACCATAATAGTCGCCAACTGTATACACAAATGCTGCCT
>NNCF01126989.1:24741-68771 GCA_002313205.1 Laupala kohalensis | reverse complement strand
GAACGTCCATTTGAATGTAGCGCCGAGAGGGGTGTATTCTGAGCGTGATACGAAGCGACGGAATATTTTTTGAGTGAAATACGAGAGGAACTAGAAATCATGAAAGCGCCTGGCTGGGCCAGTGAAGTGAATAATAAGGAAGCGATCAGATTGGCGAAATAAACGAGGCATAAGAAAGGAGTGGGGGCTAGTGTGCAGGTGGAAAGCCGGAAACAAGATTCAAGATTCATTCTCAATTGTTCGTGGTAGATTGGAAGAGACGGTTCGCTTTACGTAATTGTAAACGTGTGGGTTTTAGAAGCACGGAGAATATCAGCGTGAGCGGAATTTAATCACACGTGGCATTTAATAGTCAAAACGGAAGTTGAACCGGTTAAGCATTTCTTACTCAAAGTTGATTAGCGAAGTTGTATAATTGCTGTAAGAACGAAGATCAAATTTCGGCGAATATCGTTTCCATGAAATATTTTTATAGTACTCGAGAATAGTTGAAGGACGGCCGAATTAATACGAACGTAAAGAATCACAGTATCGTTTGGAACAAGCTCCAAGTGAAGCTACAACCTATTTTCGAAAGCATTAGTTCGATTCGAACATTTTGACGCCGTTTTCGAGGGGAAAGCAGAGAAGACGAGACCACGTGGTGTGGAAGCCTGGTAGCACGCCGACGATTCAAGGTCATCAGCAACACAGCTGGGGCAGCCTGTCGAATACGAGAGGTATTCTCGAACTGGTGAGATCGTGTCACGATTTCCGAAGAATTATTCGCTGTTTTGTGAGTATAACGTCTCTGTGAGGCGAACATTGTTCCAGTGTGTTTCGAGAGCTAGAGAACGTAATTAAATTGTTGTAATTCGATGCTAAATGAGTATCTTTGAATAAAGAGAAAATTGCATTGGAATAGTTATTTTTTCCGAATTAACTGTAACTCATTTTGAAACATTCCGAGAAGAACGAAGATTAAAAATCAAGTAAATTGATGAACTTTTGATAGAACCTCAAGATAAAGAAATAATAAGAGCTCATTTCGTGCTTAGTTTTTGAACGTAGTATTTTATTGTATTAAATTTTAGGGTATTAATTGATGTAATTGCACGATCCATTATTTGTGAGCTAGAAACCACGTGACGCAATTTGTATGAAAAAGGGTTTTTACATTTGTTCTTGTGATTTATGTGGGGATTACTTGAATTGTGTAATTATTATAAATGTTTGTACTGGTATCAGAATATACGTTGTTAATTCACATCTGAAGTCCGAACCTTACTATTAATTATAATTATCATAACTTATACCCAATATCATTTTCCCCACGTGCATTTTGGGTACGTTAGATATTATTGGCGCCCGAACAGGGACTTCGATGTATATTGGTCACCTTATAAAAGTATTTCTGTACGCCTTAATTGAGATTTTGGAGCATATTAATTACTTTTTTGATTCTTTTTTGTGTATTTAAATTCTAGATTTGTGTTACGATTTTCTCAATTGTGATAATTTGTGCATTTGTGCATATTGAGGTGGACCGACATTTCAAAGAGAGTGCCACGCATATTCTGATATTAGTGGCTATATTTTTTTCTGCTATTGTGGGAATTGTGTTTCTTTCTGTGCAAAAAGGGTATACTGTGTATTTCTTTTTAGGTATTTTGGGGGATATAAATTTGTGTGTATCCAGCGGATTCTTCGAAATCGTGTGTGTGATCCAACAGGCGAGATGGCCGATAGATTCAATGTTAGGAGGGATCTAGAAAGTGTTAGTGAAGATACCGATGATTCCGTGGTAGAGTTGGCGACAGAAACGGAGGGGGAGAACGTGGTCGTGACCGAGGAGATCGTAGTCGGGGAACAAGCGGCGCCGTCAGTGTCAAATGCGGGCGATTCAGGGAACACGAGCACGAGACAGATGATGGAAATGATGGGGCGAATGATGGAGGAAATGCGTATGAGTTCTCGCGAAGCTAAGGAGAACAATGATAGGAATGTAAATGNTAGATAGGAATTCGGCGGAGCTACGGAATGAGATGTGCAGTTCTTTAGGAAAAATGAACGAAAAATTGGACAAGAATTCGGAAGAGTTAAATGAAATGCGAACGAGTACCGAAGCGTTGCGCAATGATATGAGTGCTAATTTTAACAGATTAGACAATAAAATAGAAGCTAATGCTCGGGAGTTAGAAGCACGTGTGCAGGAAAGTAGCCGCGAGCTAGAAACTAAGTTCACTAAAATGATGATTGAATGGAAGGAGGAAAGCAGTATGAGTATTGATAACTTGAAATGTGAGATGGGTAGGAATTTCGCGGAACTGGAAGGGAGAGTTTCGGAAACGTTAAACGAGAAGATCAAGGGGGTGGAAACTCAGATATCAAATTTAACGATAAAACAAGATAAGTGCACGAAGAATATTGTCGCCGTAGAAAAGAAGGTTTCGGAAGAGGCAATAGAACGGAAGGTGCAATCCGAAAAATTAGTGAAGGAAATAAAGGACGTCGAACATCGCGTCGAAGTGAAAGTAGAAGGGGTACGTGATGAAATGAACTCACGGATGGGTAGCGTGACGTCAGAAGTGGAAGAAACGTTCGCGCAAGTTAATGATAGATTGAAGAATGTCGCGGAGGGCCGAGGGGTGAGCAGTGCGTCTAATTTAAACATTCCATCGCATTTATTATTCAGAGGAGAGGGTGGAGATCATCCTTGCTCATTTATGAAGGCCGTGGAACAGTACTTTTCTCTATGCAATTTTTCACAGGCGACTAAAGCAAAGTTAATGACACAGATGATGGCGGGTAATGCTAAAATCTGGTTAAGTACTTTAGATAATTATCCTGAAACCTTCGAGGAATTTAAAAGACAGTTCTTTGCGCGATATTGGAGTAATTCAGACCAACTGAATTTTAAAATGTCGTTAATGAATGGAGCCTATGCAGTATCAATGGGAAGCATGCGGAATTACTGTGCGAAGAAAATTGCTATGTTGAAAATGTGTACTCCTCCCGTGGACGACACAGAGATTATTGCGATTCTAACGAGGCACTTCAATCCCACAATTCAAAATTTGCTTAAGAGTGCGGGAATTACGTGCAGTGAAAGACTTCAGAACCTGTTAGGGGAATACGACGCGACACATTCGAGCATGCCGAGAGTACCGAGACCAGCGGCCCAGGTAAATTCAATAAATTTTAGGGGGAGAAATAATTACCGGGGGTCATCAAGTAACCATTGGCGGGGACCTATCAGAAATTCGCACAATACGCCATCTACTGATCGGAGACCATATTTAAGGGAAGAATCGGAGGATGTTGAAAGAGCATTGCGCAATATTAGGGATCGCGAGCAGCAGGAGGTGACGGCGATCGCACAGGAACCAGCGACTAGCACCACGGAGCCGGGAAACGGACCGAGTTCGTCGCGAGAAGGGACGGCGGGGCGGACGACGGCACAGTAACTAGGAGCGTCCGGATTGAAACCATCACATATTTAGACAATGAAACGGCTTTATGGAAACGAACTCGAGATGAATTTGCTAGACAGTGTCCGTCAATTTTTGTGAATTTTAAGGGTGATAAGATTAAGGCATTACTCGATACTGGATCAGAAATTTCCGCCATCTCAGAAAGTCTCTTTAACAAATAGAATGATATGGAAGGGCTGCCAATGCTCCCAATAAATCGAGCGTATATCATCGGGGCGAATAAGAAAAGATCGGGACCCATTACCAAGCAGGTGATGATAAACGTGGGGATTGAAGGAGCGGAGTATGAGGTTATTGCGATGGTTATGAAGAATTTATTACACGATTTAATTTTGGGCCATGATTTCATGTGCGAGTTCGTTAAAATAATATACTCGATATAAGAGTATATCGAGTATACTATCATCTCATACATTATTAGTATCGATTAAATCCTCGACTTGTATGTCAATACTTTCAAAACGCTTATTCCAAAATATCAATGAGCTCATGAAGTAATTTGTTCATACGCAGTTCCACAGTCGATGTAACATAGGGTCGAGTGGCAACATCCTCGTTTTCTTCTTCGTGTTCGTGAACGCGACGAAGCAAATTGTCTTCTTTGTCTTTTCTTGCACTCTGCAACACATCACGCACAAATTCGAGAGATTCCTTTAATGCAACCTTACGTAGATGCTCATCATCTTTAGAGGAGAAAGTCTGGAAATGAAAAGCGAGTCGTTGTTTTCTTTCCTCTGTCAGATGGTGATAGACTTCTTGAATTTGATTGTCAATATAGTCTTTCAGATGTCGTGAAGATATTGCTAAGATTGCTGTTAAGTATTGCAAGAGTTGTTGGCCAAGATGTGTGGCTTGAGTAAACGAGTCAAGATATGCGGGGAAATGTAAACCGTTTATATAAACTAGGTCAGGGAGACACAGAGAGTGCTGAGCTGGGTCGGGAGGCGGCGACGTCACGATTATTGATCATATTTAAGAGAGGGATCTCAAGACTCGGGGGCTCACCGAGGGATACGCTGACAGAGAGGTACGCTACCACGAGACGTGGGAAGACACCGGCTTAGCTGAACACTCTTCGGAACCTGATCGAACCTGGTCGTCTGATTGTCGCCGCCTCACCGCCGGACCATGTCCACTCGACTGGCTCAGCTCTCTCGCTCTCTGACCCGTCACGCCACCTTCAACACTGATTGTGAATAAACCAGCATACAACCAAACTGCATTTTGATTGACTCACGGCTAGGACTCCCAACTCCCTCATGTCCTCTCCCCTTTAGTTGTGATGACCCCGCGCTGGCTAGATACTCCGCCAACCTCCATAGGCCTCGCGGCGGCCCATCACTACACAGAGGTGTTGGCGTGGTAGCAGCCATGTTGCAACTGATACAATTTATGAATATCTATGCGTTTTTTCTAAACATTCCAACAAAGTCATATACTCCCACCTATCCCTACGAGTATCATGTGATAAAAAATGACACAAACATAGACTCGAACAAGACTCATGAAGATCAACTCTGACTAGGACGCGAAGAAACCACATTAGCTACAACGTTCTACATATTGGTATAGGATGATAGTCTATACCCCCCTCGAAACATGAAGGGAAAAAAGAAAGAGTGTAAAAAAAGTAATTAATTGATTACATATGATTTTTTTTAAAACAAATAATACATGAAGTATAATCTAGATATACAATTGGCGTACACCACTCAAGGAAACTTTGTTTGATTTAAAATATATTTTTGTCGTGCTCCTCTTCAGTTTCCGCATTGTGAATTTCACAGAGAACATTAAAAAATTTATCAATAAGTTTGACACTTGTAGCATCTATAAAGTCTTGTTGACGAAGTTTTGTATACTGTGTAAAGAGTATGAGTATTTCATTCAATCGTTTTGCTTTAATAATTTGTTCAATAATATTAGTTTGCAATAAAAAATTGATGATTCTACCTTGAACAATTCGATTCATAGATCTATAGTATGTTATAAGTTTTCGAATAGTGGGGTTGTATCCAAACATATACATACGAGGATAGAGAGGATGAGAGTAGCGAAACACCTTATGGAGCACACGTGACATATTGACAAAGATTAACGATGCATTCACAGTCTGTCGACACAGGGGACATGTCTTATGAGTTTTTATCCACGTTGTAAGACATGTATAACAAAATTCATTATTGCAATATGTTTCAACTTATCACTATCGTTCACACGCTCACTTAGACCAATGGAACAACTCATGGTGGTGAATCAATATGTTGGTACATGAAGATAATGAGCAGGGTTTCAATACGTTCCAGTGTTTATACTTTTATCTCGTCACAAATGGTGGGAGAGCACAAATTTGTATGAATTTCTTCGACACAAGTAATAACACAATCAATAAGGAAGTGAACATCTGACGTCATGGTTGACCGTCCCATGGTTTTAAAGTATAATAAAACTGTACGCACGCATCGAACTTCATGCTGTGTTAATGTGGTTATAAAACCAATCAAATCACTACCATACATGAAATTAAGTATCTCTTTAATTAATTCAGGAGAAAAAGAAGCACACATAAATTGTATTTGATCAACTGGTACTCTAATACGAGTTTCTTGCACCATTTGTGTTAACAGTTCGTCTATAGTCAAAGGTGATTGTACTATGAAATTTAATACATTGATTTCACTCGCTCCAGTGGTTGACGACACAATGGACAATTGAGATGTTCCCTCATCCATAGTGTAATACGTGAATAACAGAATGTATGCCTACACAGTAAAGTGAATGCTTTCTCCGTCTCTTCCAAACAAATCGGACACGCATCCTCAACGTTAGCCTGGAGAGTGACATCCATGTTGGTAGCGTGACTGATCTTGATTGTCCAATCATTTATAGTCATTCCAGAGACGTGAGGCAGTTCATGGAGTACCCAGCGAGGAGTACGAACAATGTTCATGTCTTGTAATAATGCTTCTAGGTCGGCATCGCGTACAGAATTGATGCTGGCACAAGGAAGTGAATATATCAATTACGTTATCTTCCAAGCAAATGGGACAGTCATGATTGAAATAGAATACCTCTATTAAATAGCCTACGATGGGTGGAAGAGCTGATGGAGTCCATTAGCGAATCATAGTCATCGCGTATACGCTGTACGAGTGGTTGACGATAAAATGGACAATCGTGATGGTCTTTCAACCAAAGTTTAATACACTGTTTACAGAATGTATTCTTACACCCTGTAGTGTAGATATGAGTTGATACTTCTTCTCAACAAATCGGACACTTAGACATGACTAAATATAAAGAATAATGATGACGACACTACATATAAATAAACAAACTACAAGAATATCTACCCACTTCCACATGTTAGTGTGAAGAGAAGAATGCTAGCAATATTTAAATACGATATGCAGCGGACTGATATAGGCCACTTATGTCCAAATACTGTAGGGACGATTCGTAGAGCATGCACCAGATGTTTGTGGTGGCGTCTTAGGGGTGGTAGTCGTCGGTAGTTCAAGTAAGGAACACGTTTTGTTTATTGATACAGTATAGTCTGTAATATTCGTATTCACCGCAAAATAGAGTGCAAGTCGTTCCGTTTGAGTAAGGAAAAGACTTTTCGCACAACAGAAAAAAATGAGTGAATTAGAAAACAAAGGTTGTTGCGTACACTCAACAGCTATAGTACAGTTTGACTTACATATAACAAATGTTGATGATGATAGGAGGAGGAGGAAAGAGAATGTCAGCCAATGCAGCATTGTAGTTTTCCTATTCTTCTATAGCCAAGAGACACAGGTGACAGTCGCGAACTAGTGGTGGGGGACCAAAAAAATGGTTGCCTTCGGAATGTTGTCGACAATAGCGTAGTTGATCATTAACATGACACTCTCCGACCAAGTGACACAGGTGACAGTCGCGAACGAGTGGTGGCGGACCATCTATGTGATCGCGACCAATGTTGTAATGCCGACGACTATATCGTAGTTGTTCTATATCCGGATGGCGATGAACGTGTCGTTGTAAACGATCAAACACGCATGCCACTTAATGTCCAGCCCAGTCACGCAGGAATTCTACAGGTAGATGATGGTACGTCTCATCATCCAACAGTGCAAGATGTTTTGTTTTGGAGTAGGCAGCAATAGCTCGATGCATTGTTGCATGAAGTATGTGTGTTTGTTGAGATGAACTGTGCTCTCAGCGTTGTAGTGCAGCTCTTAAATACCACATTGTCAGGATACACATGTAACCACACACACACAGGTTCTTTTACAGTATAAAAAGACGAGAATTTTCTAAAGCAATATTCAGTTTTATTTTGAACATACAAACAGCAACAACATTGCCAAGATGTTTGCTGCTTTGGATTCTGAAAAGTATGTCATACATTTTTTCTGTTTTCAATATAATTGCTCTACTTTTTGTTTTTTAATTTTGATTTTATTTTATTTTATAGTACAATCATTGACATGCAAAGCTTTGTAATAAAAAAAAGTTTATTTTCAAAACGTTGACGATATTATCGGAGAGAAAATTGAAAACTTATTTTCAATGCACCATGTAGCGTGAAGGAATTGTCGCCAACCGATGCACGAAAAGCAAAGTGGCTAACAGACAATCACCACGGTCTGAGTTGGACATCTGATGAACATTTAAATTATAATCAATGGCAGAAATCTATCAATGAGGTATTAAAGTGCAAAAAAGTGATTTATGTGAAGGGTATTAGAAAAATTGGTTGGATTCTGCCTAATATGGAGGATAAGAAGCAGAAGACTATGAATGATCAGACGGGTTACGAATTCTCAAAATTGAGTGTAGTGTGTAAGTGAAATCGTAAACGCATGTACAAAAAGCAAACTTTTCGACATCGCGTTTGGTAAAAGTGTGAGTAAATTAGAATTAAGCGAAAAAAACGTGTTGGCGATCTATTTGTGGATGGCGAATCATGAAGAAAAAAAAGCCCAGTAGACAGCAACAACAAGATTAGTGAAGGATGAGGAGGAAGAGGACAATTGGCGCGTTTCCAAAAATAGAAGCAAAATGATACACAGAGCCAGAGCTACTTGAGGAAGAAAATTGGCGAGTTCCAAAAAGAAGCGTATGGTATTCACCAGCGTCATGGATGCCAATGCGACCTGAACGATCGGAGAATTGGGGACCACTTCCAATGCGACTTCGCGCATGGAAACCGCGAGAAGGTGGATCAGCACCCGAGTATTGGGTCTAAAAACGATATGGATGGATATACAATAGTGGGTGTATGTATGTATATATATTCTAATGCACCAAAAACGTGCATTAAGATAGTTATAATAATAAAAAAAATAAGGATTCGGTACTTCAGATGTGATTACCACAATTTATTCTGGTTCTCCTGGCATAGATAAGTTACATAAAATGTACATGAAAACAGAAATTCTCTTTCAGCACAATACAGTAAAAAAATACTCTGCAATTTATCTCGTAATTTAACATCCAGCATCTTTTTCGTGCATTTACATTTACGCACTATACAACAATTGTTTATCAGTTGGTCAAAACTAGCACGATATGAACCTTACTTTTTCATTTACAGCAGACAAAATGTAACAGTTCATTTAATACGTTCTTGATTCTTCTTTCTTCTTGGAAAAAAAATTATTACATGTGCGACAGACTCGATTTCAATGAGACTGTCTCTTTGAAAAGATACTAGCTTCTCACTGAATTACAAAGGTATGCAATTCCCTAACCATTGAAGCCACTGCTTTAAAATGATCGTCTCACAGAGACATATACTCACTCCCAGATTTTCTCTTTCGAGATCGTGTACAAAATCAACTTGCCAGAAGCATGGCCTCCTTCCCGTCGATGTTTTCGCTGCTGCACGGGCTCCCCTCTGTCCTTTCGTCAGCTGTGCGCGACCTTGACCCTGTAGGTTGCCTGCTTGTTGTTCTTCAATCAACCGTCCGATCCTCCGTTCCTCGTTTCGAGTTCGCGGCAAGTTCTCGCGGTCAACAGCGTGTACCGTTTTCGTTTTATGTCGAAATCGTATTTCCGAATTTATGACAACGCATTAATTGCTTCACTTGGAGCATTCAAATAATATTTCGTACTCGTTCTGATTTACGTCTATCTCGGACGTTCATTAATAAATTCAAAATGCGAAACGGAAAAAAATACGTTTCTCTCGAACTGCGTTCTTACGTTCTGCTACACGGATCGTCCCCTCCGACGCTTCTCCGACTGTTTCGAGAATCGCCCCTATCACGCGACCAAACGTAGTGACCATCCCATTGCCTGCCACTCGCGGCTACTCTTTCACAGCCGACTACCACCCTCGTCCTCTCTTTCTCTCCAAAACTATGTCCCAAGGTCCTACCAACGTCACCCCTCCAGGGTCTGAAGGCCATATGGTGTCCCTCCAGCTCCGACTGTCAACGCCCCGACACCCAGCAGACTGTCTGCTCTCTTCTTCAACCATTCCTTTCAAACGTACGTAACATGCGCTCGCATTCCGACAGTTTTCGAACTCTACATAATTTTGCCATGATTGAATGACTCTTTGCTCAGTTATTTCTTTAAAAATTTCCACGATACTCAAAGTATCTCCCACAACATTTTCTTTTCCTACTTGCTCAAACTGAATTCGAATATCATTAATTTTTCCAACTTTTTCCTTACTATCTTCATTAAAAACCTGTACCTCATCCTTCTTCCGTGTTTCAACCCGACACTCTTTTTCCTTTACCGACTCAATTCGATCTTGACGATTTCCCTCAGATTTGGCATCGTTAGTTACAGTGACATTATTAATTTCAAACGATTCTGACCTTATTTCGTGAGCGACTTTTTCATTTGATTTTTCTGCAAAGTCTTTTACTTCCGAAGTTTTTGTCAACGCATGCTCATGCCTTTCATCAAGTTGGCTTTTTAATGACTTGAAATTTTCCTCAGATTGATGACGCTGTTCGTCAAATCTGGCCTCAATATTTGCATTTAAATTTTCAAACTTCGTATCAAAATTAACTTCTTCTATTTTCATTTTTGACTCTAGAATTTTGATATCAATCTTAACCTCTGCACTTAACTCCTTCATGTTTGACTCTAGATTTTCAAATTTAGTTTTGAATTTAATTTCCCTTGCTCTCGCGTCTGACTTTAAATTTTTAAATTCCTCTGAATGCTGATCTAATTTGGCCATCATTTGCTGCATCATCATACACAAATCCAGTGTCGATTTTTGCTCCTCCGTTTCTCTAACCTTCAAGCTCTCATCTGCCTCCCCTTCAGACCTCTTACCTGACTCATCCCCCCTTCCCTCTTCTACTTTTTCTATCTTTTCTCCCTCTTCCTGTACCCACGACTTTTTGTACTGGTCTGCCATTTTACACTTTACATTTAATCACTTTTCACTTCTTATAAATAACATACACAAAAAACACAATATATAATTAGATCAAATTTACACGTGTTGTATATTTTACTTTTTGCTCTACTTTTAAAGCATTACGTTGGCGCGCCAATTATAACATTATTTAAAAGAAACCAAAGGAGCAGGGGTTCGATCCATCTAATAGATCGTTAGCACTTACCTGGCTCATTGAAGTCGGCTTCCGCTGTTCGATAAAACAACTAGGGCATATAGGGTTCGGCCCATCAAATAGATCGTAAAATATACCTCGTCCTTCGAGAAGGAAACACAACACTGTGTTGATTATTGATCTTAAATATTTATTCATCCGTATTATACATTATTCTTATTACTAATTTTTCACACGCTAGCACTTTCCCCAACATATACCCTTGTAATTTTCCCCCAAAATCACAATGACCATGCATAGTGATAGAATACTCTCTTCAAACAATTATGATACTGGATACACAATTGTTCCAGTCAACAATCAATTACGCTTCGCAATTGAGAGTATGATTTTTTTATCAATTAATGTTAATCTTCCATGTCCTAGTCCATTATTGTTCTTGAACCACAAGAGTCTTTAAGCAATAACCCATACATAAGAGTTCAATTCACTGGTTCTTCTCGCAGCGAATTATATACGAAATACTGGATGCAACCAGTCAGTAATTACCTTAATTATAATACTTCCAAGGTAGACCATCAATAGCCAAATGAAGTGATGTTAGACCAGTACGCCATTCATGATTATACCCAGGTCTTCGGAATTCTCGCATTCATCAGAGTTAGAGGCAGGCGACCACCCGCTCAGCATACCGGAAGCCTTGACCATCTCCTTCCGATCCCATTGAGGAAGACACCGCACTCGATGACATTTATTAAAGTTATTAATCGGTGAAGTGTTGCTTGTTCGAATTCATAGGTGCGCGTAGCACGCTGGTTACCGAAACTTATAACTGATAAACAACGTAGATTTAAAATTCCAAAGTTGATTAAAGTTGTAATCAACTGAAGCCAAATGATCAACATGTGAAATGCTCGTAATGACACATGGTATAGAACAACAAATCACCAAGATTGTAAAATGTTCATGTTCCAAAGAAAACGTTCCTCGCTCACGACAGTGAAGTTTGATTTCAACAATCAGAGTACCTGACCTCCTCATTCACAAACGAGACCGAACTTTGATCAAACGACAACATGAGTCGAACATCTGGATAACAATACGAAGCAAGTAAGCAAATCTGAACCACAATCATAAGCTCGTGTTCCTGTGGTGTTCGTTCTCTTATACTAGTTCTCCACGCCAGAATCCCAAAGTCTTAGAAATGAACTCCACCCTTTTCTGACGTCAGATTTCTGTCCTCCAATGGCAATCGATTTCTATTACCCTTGAGGCATGTCTGGTAGGTCAGTCACCAAGTGACGTAGAAAGGTCCTCAGCCAAGAAATCCTCTGTTGAAGAGGATTCTTCATTTACACCATCAACGCTTCTGCAACTATATCATGAGCCCGTTGGCACTCCCTGTGAGTTCTCTTTTCCCCCTCCTCGCCTGTGCTCAAACCGGAACATGTGTTATTCTTATGGAGGAAACTATGTTCCAACCGGCACATTTTTGTACGCGATTGATTTTAATTAATTATCTCAAAAAAAAATCTTTGCTGTAACCGGCACACGTCTTCTACTAAAAATTAAAGATTTTATGACTATTAATGGATGATTCCTATATATTTTATGATTTAAATTTTACAATGTTTCAACTATGTTCAAAGTTGCCATTTCGTGGTACAATTTAAAACAAGAAACATAACAGAAAAACTGAACACGAAGTTAATTGTAAATATTAACACAAAATATGTTTACTAAAAGAAGGAAGAATTCACAAACATGTTACAAAAATGTATTGTAAATACTAGATAAAATTTACTCGCAGACACAGAAAAGCTAACTTCTGTGTGTATTAAATAAATATCATTTTTGGTAGCAACGTTTGTAATAATAACTTCTTTGGCCAGAATAAATGTAATATTCAAATCCACCAAGTAATTATTATTAATGCAATGCGAAGTTACTACACTAAGTCCAGCTGATTTTAAATTTTAATTGTATTCCTAGATTCTAGTTTTTAACCCTGTTTGTTTGGCTTACATAGCAAACATTACAATTTCTTTCATTTTATTTCGCATACAACATCGTTAGTGTTAATAATCTATTTCGCTTTTTTCCCTTTTACCAAAACATGCATTTTATTTTGAAATATTAAAATCAATATCATTTTTTGATACTTTAATAATCAATCAAGAGTTATCTACTTGTCATAAGGAAATATCGAAAACATAATTTTTCTTTTTAAAGTTGCATTTGATGTAACCTGCTCTAAAAGTAGTTCAATATATTCTTTTATATTATTTTAACAAATTTTAAAGAATAGTATGTAGCTAAAAGTAGGTTACGCACTTTTTGTAAATTCTCTCTCTGATGTTGCTTATCCAAAGGTATATTGCTTTATCTGTGGAGTTAAAAATTCTAGCTTTCTTTTGTGCTGAAGCATTTTCCAAGTTTAAGATCCTACGTCCTTAATTATTTAATTTTATTATATAATGGACGTTAATTTAGAAAAATTAAACATCTGCCAGATAAGACATCTAAACTATCTACTTGAATAATTTCATCACGACACGTTCAGCATTTTAGTCGTGTTTAGGCACCAAACATATATCATATTAGTATGGATTGTTTTGACGGTTCCATTTTCTGACTACCAATTTATACCAACCCTTACAGTTGGTAAAAAATAAGTATATGGTAATGTTAGAGATTTCTCCTAATTTTATATTATATAAATAGCAACACTCAACTTTTAAATCAATTTCAATTGGACTCATAGTAACGTGTTTCCTTCTAATCATGGATATTCAAGAGACAATATTTAATTTTTTTCAGTTTTATTACAATAAATTTATTTATTTCTGTTCTGGATGACGTGAAGCGGGCTCAAATGTCCCGCGCATCAGAAGCGCTTACCTGGGCCAGACAGAACTACTGACTGTGCGCGGGCGCACAATATAAATATGCGAGCCACCGGTGCTCGTTCTCTTCTTCGTTATTGACTTTTAGCTCTACTCTTAAAATGTGACTCCATTCCGTCCTGTCGGTTTAGAATTGACTAAACGATCTCTACCGAACTCCTACCAACCTATCCTTGGGCAGAATTGACTCCACGGTTTCTGCAGAATTCTCTTAACACCCATCTCGGTTAGACTAGATTTTATGGTATCTGAAACATTCTTCTAGTTTCATTCTCTTCCCGGTCTGTTACGTAAGCCACCGCTACGCAAGACTCGCCATGCGTTCCGGAAGTAGTGCAGTCTCGTCGCCAGGCACCCCATGCCACCGCTTGTCACACTCTGGGCGAGTTAGATAAACAAAAGCTATGCCTGTTAATACTGAGAATGAGGCTGTATTTACTCCTGTTTGTCCTTCTCTTNTTTTGTCCTTCTCTAGTTCTTAAAGAAAAGAGCAGCTCCCAACCCCATTCCTTTGCCAGCTCCACTTAAAATCGGACAATACAGGTTCTTCCCCCCCCTAAACATGGGAATCCGCCGTCGCTTACGACATGGATATCACAGTGAAGATGAATGTATAAGGAGAATNTATAAATAAGCGAGATATTTCATAAGTTGCATTCATTTTATTTAACCTCATCAACAGTAGTTCTTTCTAAATTGTTTTGAGAGATTAAGAGAAAACAGGTTTCATAACTGGTGAGTACGACTAAGTCCTTTTCAGCATTTATCATCATTTACCTCGTAATTCAATTATACTTCATAGACGTGAGGACGGAAATTATGACAAGGCGTTTCAATAAAATTTTCGCGTACGATAAAATTAAAAACTTACTATTCAGTGAAAGGGAAGGCACTTATCCATAAATTTATGTTTCTCTAACTGTAACAATACAATGTTACATTACTGCTTCAATCATGATGTGAACAAGAAAAGGATATCCAATTTTATTCTTTGTTTCTTATTCTTGTTACTAATAAGCCTCTTCATTAGCCGAAATGAATTAACAAAACAAAATTCATTTTTTAGCATAGAAATAAGGCTCAGTCTCTTTACATTCAATTTTATTTCATCTATGGTGGAACTATTTTTAACATAGCAGAGATCATTTTTCACAAAAGATTGTTCTGTGTAATAATTTTCACTTCGGTTACACTTCTCATGGCTGCATATCAATATGATAAAAAAACAAAAATAACAAAGCAAAAAATTAAATATACAAAATAGTAATTAGCACATTTTTAAAGTAAATCACTTTAGAGGCAATAATTAATTAAGAAAAAAATTTAACTGAATTTAAAATTTAAAACTCTGCAATCAATGCACATGAAGAACATTAAAATAAAAAGAAATAAAAATGCTGTCTGATCTACTTCAAAAGAGTAAATTATTTCTTTTCTAATCTAAGACATCATAAGAAACACAGTAAAGAAGAAAATTTCAATTCAGTCCCACTTCCGCTATGTTTTAAATTAAAATAGCTGCTACAATAAAAGTTATTTATACGAAGGTAAAATTATCTGAAAAACTACACACATCTTCATCAAGTGTGTCGAAAACAAAGGAAACATTCCCATTGGCTCAAAAAATTGTTTTACTGCATAGAATATCATAGTGTTAAAAATCATTTGTTTATTAATGAAACTTTCACGCATTACATAAATAATACTTCAAAATACAAGAGAAATGTGCACAGAGACCCATCTCATTTAATAAACATAGAGAAAAACATTTCCCATGTAAAGGAACACTTACCACATCCAAAAAAAATATCAGTTTTCAAATTGTATAATTTTCTTTATATCATGACATAAATAACAAAGTACCTGTTGCACAATAGCTTTGACCTCCTAATTCATATTAATACATTTTTTTTTTCAATTTTAATAGAAGATGTATCAGGTTGTTTTTTCTTGAGCATCACAAAATTAACCTGTCGAGTAAAATGAGATTTGTGTGTTTAATAAAGGAACAAAATCTCTGCAGTGCGATAGCATGTGCTTCATAAATTTATTTTTCAAACACAAGAGTACATACAAATTTTACAATGCAAATCTATCTTACGAAAGGGCGTCCACAAGTGATTTCTACGATATTTTCCCCAAATTGATTTGCATGTTTCACATAGAAACAGTTTTTCCCCGGTAAGAGAACACTAAAGCAACTAGCGACTTTCACCTTGACTAAAAGATAATTTTCAAATTTTACGTCGCAAGGTATTCTCTTCGTTATGTCTTCGGATGTGCTGCTTAAGATTACATTTTGATCTAAATGATTTTCGACATATTTCACACTGAAATGATTTCACCCCAGAGTGCGTTAGCATGTGCTGCTTACGATTATTTGCTTTATTAAATGATTTTTCACATATTTCACACTTAAATGATTTCACACCAGAATGTGTTAGCATGTGCGTCTTCAGAGATGATGAAGTCGTAAATGATTTTTTACATAATTCACACTGATATGGTTTCTCCCCAGAATGTGTTAACTTGTGCGTCTTCAAATAACCACTTAGCCTAAATGATAATTTACAGATTTCACATTGAAAAGGTTTCTCCCCTGTATGAGTTCCGATGTGATTTGTAAGTATATTTTTTTGACTGAATGATTTTTTACACATATCACACTGAAATAGTTTCACCCCAGAGTGCGTTAGCATGTGCTGCTTACGATTATTTGCTTTATTAAATGATTTTTCACATATTTCACACTTAAATGATTTCACACCAGAATGTGTTAGCATGTGCGTCTTCAGAGATGATGATTTCGTAAATGATTTTTCACATATTTCACACTTAATTGATTTCACACCAGAATGTGTTAGCATGTGCGTCTTCAGAGATGACGATGTTGTAAAAGATTTTTGACATAAATCACACTGAAAAGGTTTCACCTCAGAGTGTGTAAGCATGTGCTGCTTAAGAATATTTGCTTTATAAAATGATTTTTCACATATTTCACACTTAAATGATTTCACACCAGAATGTGTTAGCATGTGCGTCTTCAGAGATGACGATGTTGTAAATGATTTTTGACATAAATCACACTGAAAAGGTTTCACCTCCGAGTGTGTTAGCATGTGCTGCTTAAGAATATATGCTTTATAAAATGATTTTTCACATATTTCACACTTAAATGATTTCACACCAGAATGTGTTAGCATGTGCGTCTTCAGAGATGATGATTTCGTAAATGATTTTTCACATATTTCACACTTAAATGATTTCACACCAGAATGTGTTAGCATGTGCGTCTTCAGAGATGATAATGTTGTAAATGATTTTTTACATAAATCACACTGTAAAGGTTTCACCCCCGAGTGTGTTAGCATGTGCTGCTTAAGAATATTTGCTTTATTAAATGATTTTTCACATATTTCACACTGAAATGATTTCAAACCAGTATGTGTTTGCATGTGACTCAAGACATTACATTTTTGGCTAAATGGGGATTCACAAATTTCACACTGAAAAGGTTTCTTCCTGGAATGTGTTAAAATGTGCCTTTTGAGATAAATGCTTCTACTCAATAAAGAATTGCAAATTTGACANGCTTCTACTGAATAAAGAATTGCAAATTTGACACTGGAAAGGTTTCTCCCCAGTATGTATTCCCCAATGTTTTTCCGGGTGAACTTTTTGAATAAACGACTTTTTGCATCTAATACATGAATAATTCTTTCTTTTGGTACAATGGGTTTGGACCTTTTCAGTCAGACTATGTCCACATGTTATCTCTGGGTGATCCAAGTGAAATAAATCCCTTGGTTCAAATTGTTGATCATTACACTGCGTCTTCGCGTTCAAACGGGCAACACGTGACAAATTACTTCCAGTTCTCACCATCGATTCGGTTCTTTCCTTGCAAGGTTTACTTTGCGCGAACGCTGAACTATATATAGCTGAAACAAAACAAACAGTTACGAATTACATCCAATACAAAGTTAACAAAAGTCACCGTAAAGAAATTATAACCATATTCACTAAAAATATATAAGAAACCCAAATTGAATGCATAGAGGTGGATTCAGCACCGGCCATTTATTTCCTGCGTTCACTACGTTTAAACCAACACAATTTACGGTATAAAGTACATGATCTAAGAAACAGTCCGCAATACATTGATGAGTTAGCGATATCTATAAATTTTTGGTCTTCCTCATTAGGAAAGCAATGGAACAAAAAGGTAATTAAGTCAAAACTTTGTTAACTCTGCGTAAAATTTGTAGACTCCCATCGTAGAGCCACTACCGGTTAGTATTTCGAAGTACCTACAAATTGCGTGGCAAATCATGAAGGATTAAAAACATGAACTATCTTTGGACCAAGTGATAGTCCTCCCAAAAAATGAAACCGTTGCATGATTCAGTTACAGATACTGATAAATGAAGTACTTCTCAAAGTATTTTTTCTTATTATGAACCTTGTTATCTAGTAATAGATGAACGATATTAAAAATAAATTAATGTTAGAACTTTGAAATATATTGTCGTGGGTCCTCGCTCGTAGCTCGAGTAAGGTCGGTCGATCTCAGCTACGGGGTTGGACGCGGCGAGGGCGGGGAGGGGGTAAGTGAGGTATTGGCGAAAAGGAGGGTTGAAGGGGGTTAGGGGATGTACTAGGAGTTGCATGACAAAAACTCGGAGTGTGCGTAACACATTTATTACTTACGAGAGACTAAGTTGAGGCCGAGCGTTGGCGAGAGAGAGATCAGTGGCGGACATGGTTGCTCGATCGGAAACGCGCCCGAGTAGAAGAGCTCTGGTCCTTCCGGTTTCCGGTCCCAAAGAGGGTGGTAAGGGGTCGCAAAACAGGTGGCTCCCTCCAGGGGGTAGCGAAGATGCAGTCCCCCGGGTATCGCCAACGGCAACCCCCACACGGTAACGCCCTCGTTTGCTCTAGTCTCACACGCTCTTCTACTCTCCCTTTTACCCGTTTATATACGATGCAGATACTTGATATCACACCCCACTGACCTCTCTGGCCGCCCGACCTCAATTCAATATGCCAGGTATAATCGTTGCTGGGTGGCTTTACGACAATATATATTACATTACCATCTAATTGTGTATTGCTACTTTCAATTTCGAAGGAACAAAGTAACCAAAAGCACTGATATTCACTAATTATGAGTCGACTAATAAAAAAATATTAATCATACCGACTAATAAAATAAAAAAGGTATACAGATAAAGAATTAAATGTGGATTCTCTTTCGTACATTCACTATGCAAACTTTCAAAAACTAATATAATTTCATAAAGGTAAGTTAAATTATAATATTAATCATTATGACAATAAAAATGATAAATGGAGAGGGATGTCAATAGCATCGAGACGTTTCTAACCTGACAAACTAAAATAGGTCCCAACGAATCTTCATGCTTTTGGGAGAAAAGCACGGGATAAGTAAAAGATTCCCTTAAAGGTGTCTTGAAGCCTGCACTAGACCACTGGCGTATCAAAAAAGAAATGAGAGAATTCGTGATGAAGAAGCTAGACCGTATTTAGGTAGCATGTAGACACCGCGCACTAGCGTTTATCGAAAAGCGTGTAGTGGAAGCGTACAATTGCAGCAATACACTGAAATTGATTATAGTGAACAGAAAATTCCAGACCAACAACGGGTGATTCTGAAGAAAAATTTATTGGCTCCTACACTTTTGGAGGTCATTAAACAGGAAATAAGAAACCTGTCTCAAAGAAGAATAACACAAGTAGGAAATTCTAGTTATAGAAGCCTCGAAAATAGAGACACTGGTAGAACAGAAAATAGTGCCAAAGCACATGAAGAAAAATCTAACAAAAAAGGAGCAACACTGAAGACTGCTTTGCAGAATTTAAAGATTGACACAAATAGCCACTTTGTAATTCCTAAACAGAATTGTTCAGGGACGTTGGCAAGGAGTATTGAAGTACTCAATAAAGTAGTACCGCCAGAGCACCTTCAAGAGTAAACATCATTTGAAGATGTGCACAACGCGATACACTGCGCGGTAGTTGCTGCCACAAGAGGGAATGGTGTCAAAACTCGGAGTAACAATTCGCTTCAGACCAGGAAACGGAAAAAAGCGCCCTGGCAGAGACTAATGTATCGTAAAAAACTAATCAGGATTGATATTAGACAAGTCGCACAGTTTCACGAAGGAGACTAAATTGTATTAACGTAAAAAAGGAAACTCGTCGGAAAAGATACACTAGGTAAAACAAATACTTCACAAAGTCAGACAATACACCATACATTATCCTCACAACGCAAATGAAATATAGCACCTCGATATATTGCGACAAAACCTTCTTGGCATTATACAAGCGTCTCACACGCTACTGGGTAAGAACGTCTGAAAAAAAAACAATTTTTTGTACAAGAAATTCACTACCACCCGACAAAGTTTAGACAAGATATTATAACTTTCTTACTAAAGGAACAACTTTTAAAATTTTTCTTTGTCATATCTTTGTACAGTTCCTTCAGTACTAATGCATTAAAATACCTTGTATTTTTGCCTCATTGCATCAACAGACTTGTACGTTTCAAACTTTAGTATGCTTGTGTACTGTACCTTAGTAACTCTGTCTTGGACAAATTTAATTTCCGAAATTTTCGGGCATTTACATTAAAAATTTAAGTAAATTATTCAGCAGTCAGGAATCAATTTAGGGCATAGCAAAATGATAAAATAAGAGTTATAGGAGTCTAACACTAAGGAACTCACCTCTAAAGTCAAAGCTACAAATGAAGAAAGGTACACGTGCGAAAAGGAAACGTACATTTTTGTTTTAAAAAGGACATAACTCGTGAACGAGACGGACGAAACGGATGGAGCACGTTTACATGGAAAAGAGAAGCAGACGACTACATTAAAATGATACTCGAAAAAAGGAGATAAGTACAAAGTATACATAAAACAAAAAATATTAACACAAGTATATGACATGCGCATTTCAGACCATTGTGCAAAATTGGTGAAAGAAATCATTATCAAAATATTAGCGGATGACAAGGGGCTTAACCGAAAGGACCTCTCGTAAAAAGAATTCAAAATTGGAGAAGACAAAAGAAACTACAAAACCTGAGACTAAGTGACCCACATCAGGGAGGGGAGAAGCAGAAAACGTTAGTGAAAGAGCTAGAGAATGTAATAGATGGCAAGGAAGGTTCTGGTTCTCCAAATGGCGACAATTTCTGCGAAAAAGATATAACGTGCCAGTAAAGTGTCAGAGGTGGAAACTCGCTCCCGAAAAAAAAACAGAAAAATAGATGTAGAGGCAATGGAGAATAATGAGTGAATGTGTATTGGTATAATAAAACTGGGAAACTAGATGGTGGTGAGTGATGGTGGAAACTGCAGAAAAACGGAGAAAGAGTCCCAGAAAGGATAATTGGTGTTGTAGATGAGCGGATGCATGTGATGCAATGTAAGATGCGCAAGCCACGTAAGGAGCAGGATGTGTATAAAGGATGAGCAGAAATCAGGTATTAGAGCGGGTGGGTAATATGTTGCAAAAGTAAATAGAGCAGATAGCGATCCGTACGAGAAGTGCACAAAATATTGCATCGCATAAGTCAGTACTACGACAAGGGAGAAATGAGAAGATGCGAAAAGAAATAATAATTATAAACAGTATTGGTGGTATAAAGGAGAACATAAAAGCGGAATTAAGTGCGATGATGGAGGCAGGGAGCCTGGTAAGCATTGATGTAACAAGTCGGAAGAAAGCAATCTCGTAGTTGTATTACCACAAGAAGAAGAGGAGAGGATATTGAATGAGATAGTGGCAAAACGAGATGGAATTGTACATAGAGAGATGGGATCACGGCGTCCGCGTGTCTGCAAGTACAAATAACAACTACGAATAACTAGTCAAAAGACACTAGAGGATTAGGCAGCTAAAAACTTGCAAGAAGATGGCGGATGCGCTTGATGTATAAAGGGACTGTGCAGGTGATAGAACGGCAGCCAATGCGCGCTCTTGAGAATTAGATTATTGAGTAATATGATCCACAAATAGAGATGTTGCAATGTCGACGTTGCGACTAAATGAGATTCATGAGTTATAGAGTCGAGGAAGACCTTAAGTCAATAAGATGTTACTGATGCCACAATTACGGACACGTTGCTGCGGTGTGTCGAGATGCAACAGTTACATGTGGTCACTGCCGGAGAATGGGACAAATATAAAGTGTGTACAAAGCATTGGGAGAAATCGTGTTCTGAGAATTACCACCATACAGGAGTAGCAAGTGACCATAGTATTTTGAGAAAGGAATGCCAAGAATAAAAATCTGCGCAGACAATTGTGGCACATATCAAGTATGATTAAAATGTTACAGAAGAATTTACAACGCTCGAAAACATCATTAGTTAATTGAAAATATATGTGGAAACACATCAGTATAATATGCTTCCGAAAGTTATATAACGCGCAAGGAAAACTGCAACATATCCCACTTGGGTACAGGGACATTATGGCAAAACCATGTAGTACCATTGCAGTGGCAAGAAGAGGTCCTTGTACTAGAGAAGTATTTGAAAGACATTGTCAGGTGACTTAATATATTTGGAGTAAAATGAATATATTATTACAGCCATTAAGCCAGAGAATAACATAAGGGAGGATTTTAAAATGATCAGAGAAATTATGAAAGAGAAAGGCGTCAAGCAGATACTGTTATGCTTCAACACAAATGCCAAAACGCGCAAACTAGGGGATAAGACAACGAATAAACGTGGTAAGGAGCAAGAATAGTTTCATTATGATACTATATTGCCAGTATTAATTAGCATGGGCGGCCTCCACTCTGTAAGGAATTGGAGAATCTGTGATAGATTTCAGTTAAATTAACATGTGCAAAGATTTGCAAATACTGTCGTAGACGTTATGTAATGGAATACACAGTGGAGATCGTTGTAAAGAGCTGAAAGTGGAGCATCGAAGCAAAGATGGAGAAAATTGTGTGTGCGAAACTGATCAACGGGTAGNCAAATAAGAGAACGAATGCTGAGGTTGTCAACAGAGGGTTTTGAGAATTAAGAGAAGTAGAAACTCTGCAGTTGGAAATTTTACGCATATGTGCTCGGTACATTCGAAACAAGAAACAGGATACTCGTGGAGTCATGTGGTGGACATCACAAATAAGTGCTTTTAAGCATGAGTTAAATTCAGCGAAGCATAAATGGCAGTCACTAATTAGAGACACCAATGGATAGGTAGTGGCCACATGATAATGTGGCATGCTGGACATATGATGAAGAAGAGAAAAAACAAATGAGGAAATAATGCACTGTGAAAAAGATGGGGAAAAAGAAGACATCGGGATATAACCACATAACTAATGAAATATTACAACATATGATTCAGAATATATAAGATACTTTATTTAGAATATATAACGACCGATTGCGGCAAGCTTACTTTTCTTTTTGTTGTTCTTTCAAGGTCGAGAAAAAACCGACAAAACAATTATATTATAGGCCGAAAACTTAAATACTGACTTTCGGCAAAATGTTCGATAAAATAAAGTAATATTTAATATCTCATTGAGAAATGAACAGACAATATGGATTTATTCTTGGAAAACCGACAAATCATCCCAAGATAAGGCTACTTCATCAAATTAAAGTACGGAAACCAAATATAGAACGCACGCATTTATGGATAACCACAGAGCATTTGATCTTGTGAAATGGACGGTAAATGTCAACACGTTAATGCGTTAAGGACTCCGTAAATTTCATTTGAATATGGTAGAGACATTTTGTAAAAAGGCTGAATATTGGAATTTGGGGGTCAAAGAATATACAGGTGTGCAACAATAGGACTGTTGCAGCGTTCTGCAAGTGGGCCCATGTTTTTGGGAATGTCGTACATGACAATGTATTCGGGAACTAAATAACAAGGAAATAGACACCATTACATATGTGTATGACGTGGCTGAGCTAATATATGCAGATTCACGTGCTGCGTTAGAGTGTAACACACAGAGATTCCTTGACGAATGTATTAACGTGTCCGTACTGTATGATTTAACATCTTCAGAAAAACAAAAATTACGTGGTACTGTATACTCGGCCAAATAGATAAAAATTCAAAATTTGTAAACACAATTTGTGCAAAGTCACATATATTTTGGTGTTTTAATAGATGAGCGATTGAACTCTGACGCACATATGAAGTACATAAAGAATCGAATAAATGAGATCTTGTTGTCTGCTGCGAGTTCGAATCTACGAAGCGATATAACAAGAATTAAAAAAACTATTTGTGTCCACTGCGACAGATAACAGCATATAGCAATGTAGAATGGGTGGAGAAAATAATAAAAGTTAATTTGAGCGCAGTTTTATATCTGTGGGTAGGTAGTTTGTCGTCAATAGTTGGTAGTAATAGGATTGAGTCCTCAATGCCAATTGATCTTCTTGTGCAGAAAACTAAGTTTCGTTTCTTTCTGAAACGAGACGGGAAGATAAATATAAATAATGAAGAGATATTAATGACCAAAAGATGCAAGGAGAATGTTCACTGCATTTTCGCTCATGCCAAGGACAATATAGAGAAAGAGTTCAAAGAGAAGGAGGACATCCATGTATATACCAGATGTAAGATACGCTACAAAGAATCGGAAATAGTTGGAGACACCTAAAGTAATGATGAATATCTCCAAGGACATGGAGATTTCGGGTATTACTAAAAGGTTTGGGCTTCCGGAAGGAGGAGAATGAGATTTTGGAGGAAAGGAGGAAAATCACAACATGCTACGAGATAGTCCTTTACACGCCCCAGACAGAATATTATTCACGAGAGTATTAAGTGCTAGATATTCTAAATAAAACTGTGTGTAGGAAATTAAGAGAGATGGAGCCAAAATACAAAGTATTTACCAAATATATCTGAAAATAAGAAGTACAAGAGAAAAATACCGGAAATATAGTAGAAACGCACACGCCTCCTCGTGGGCGGGGACGGGCAACGCGCATAGTGACAAAGTTATGCGGCGCAAAGATTAAAAGAGCAAAGAATGATATATGTAGTATTATATCCATGTACTGCCATGCAATATAAACTAGGAGACAGATGAAACAAAAAAAATGTACTATTATAAAATCAGCCTTACTCTTCATCAGGCGTGTTTCACGTGGTTCCTACAGTGGATATCTTACCGTAAAATATAGTAACCCACTACACTATCTTACCTATGCATATGACCGAAATATAAAATACGTAGGTAATTCAATAGATAAGTCGCAAAACTGGATAGAGGTAATAAAAATGTAACATCCAGATATTTATTTCACTTGTCGACAAAAGCACCCTGTACATTCAGACATTTATCCCATCTCTTTACAAGTTCTTGAAAGCCAGTCGCAAATAATTGTTTTGATTGATGTCAAAACCAGCAAATAACCTCTTTTATTACGTTAACAGCTCCTGCGTTGATCTAGCCTTGTGAGGGCAAACATTGACATTCAGAAGAATCACTCCTTTGGTCAGGAATCCAGGTCGCTTAAAGCGTATGAGCTCTCGTAATTCCCGCAGAGTGGTGCAGTAGGACGCGGCATTCCCCGTCTCACAGCAAGGCAAGACCCGTCCCCCTCAATAATTAGTGTCATGAAGTCCTCTCCTTCCTCGATGAACCGAGTAAGACGCTGCAAGAACAGACCATTTGTGTTCTTCTTGTGTTTCTCAGACAACTGGCGGGGTATCCATAGTGCACAAACTTTAAGAAAGTGCAACTGCACATGCTCGATGTTGCATGTTACAACCTACGTCATCGATCGTCACGAGATTGTCATAACGATTTGTTCTACACGCTGCACTGTGATTGCAGTTGACACCTGCGCAGGACGCTACCCATCTCTGATGGTTTGCCTTCACTTATTAAACTTCAGGATGTAAATGAATACAGCTTTTGTGAGAAACAGTTGTCACCATACATGGGATGTATTCTGCGATGCCCTTCTTCTATAAAGACTCATTTAGCCAACAACAAAAAAGAAAAAACGCACAAATGCATTACGTTCTTCTCGTCTAAACTCGGGCAACACAATCGCCATTGTGCTCTGGCTGCATCTTACTGAGTCTGTGCCTTTGAGATGTCACGCACCGGTTTTCAAACAGCTACATCTTCTCCAAGCAGGTTTTCGGCACAAAATAGCATCAACAGAACGTAAAATACATATTCCTAAAATTTTGCTGCATTACTCTCTCTCTCGTTTCCCAAATGTTACATATTTTTATCACCTCTCCTACACAGCAATGTCCTACATTTTACCACCGCTAGTAGTATCCTTCAGCAACTTCCTCCATAATTCTTTAAATTTTCACACTAATTCCAATGTATTATACTTCTTCTTTGATTCATAATCTGGAGTCAAACCAGCAATACAAAGCACCCGTATCCACGCTACGACCTTCTTGTAACAACGCATGCCATTACCACATTCTAAAAATTTTCATGTCCTATTTTGAACCCTATGGACCGGATTGTCAAATTATCAGTGACTCTTTGAATAACAACAACTTAATCAGATATACAACAATAACTCTGTTAATATTCAGAGATACTAAATCTTAATACTATTTATAGAGCTTACTGATATGTTCTTCTATACAGAATGAATTCACAGGGTTTGAACAAAAGAAATTTGCTTTGTGACCCTTTTGATTTTAAACAGACGTTTGATTATGCAAACATGAATGATTCTTAAAATCAGAATTGCCTGTCCACGGAGTTTACCACTTGGAGGAATATAGTGGAATCTCTTTTTGAACAATTTATTGAGAAAATGGAATACATGAATAAGCTAGAGATGTGGCCGTCATCGTTAAAACAGATAGGCGGATAGGATAACAGAAAAAAGGACTCAGAAATAGGGAAGTCAAGGTCGAAGATCTTAAGCTTAGAATAAGAAAATCAGAAGATAAGACGAAGGTGACGAGGATTGGACACTCGAGAGAAAGATGGAGGAATACGATGGTGTAAATAGATTGGAGGAGAAAAATACTCAAGGAATATGATTATCACGAACATATAGACGAATGATTTCAAATTTGGAACATCTTACTATGAAGGACGAGAAATGTATTTCCACACAATAGGAAGATGAAAAGTATACTAATTATGCGGCTGCTTTACCCCTATTGCCCGAAACGTACTCCACAGGCAACGGGGAAATTTCGTCAATATAGATAAAACTATTTGTTTCGACGATCCACGAACTACAACATCTTTCATTCTAATTATTACGTTGCTCCTTCTCGTGGTCCAGACAGCAGCAGCTTAAATATAAAGGATGAGTATGGTATCAGTAAAGAACAATGTCCCCTTTAACAGGAAAAATTGCTAGTGCCTCACTTAGAAGAATTTTCTGTGTTTATTCACACGGCACTTTTCAGTTTTTAAAATGGTCAAATGTTGTCGAATTCCATCTCTTAGCAAGTCATGCTGTGATCCGAACTAGTTTGAAAACTTATTCCCTCACAAGCGATAAAAACATACTAAATGACATTTGAGACGCCAGTGCCTCACTGGTACGATGTCAGCCTTCAATAACAAAAAAAGTATCACGGTCTCTCACGGTTAATATTAATTAGTCTTCGCAGTGCGTGTAAAAGGACTCACAGACAGAGCGATTCAGGGACAGATGATGTAAGATTGGAATACATCGAATTAAAAAACCTTTTACCCATCAACCGCCTGATGTGTGTTACTACACTTTTGTTTTCGGACAAAAAGAGAAAAAATATTGGCGTTTCGATTAACTCTTTCCTGCATTCAAAATATTAAAATTAAATTTGTTTTTGAAAAAGAAATTTCTATGTTACATAACACGATAAAAAAGGGAATTTCACAAAAACGTTGGGAATTCTTACTTACATTACAAATTTCTGGGTTCAGTTTATAAGTAGCCGATTAAAATATAACCTACTCTGTATTTATAAATGCTTTATGTCAAAAAGCACAGTAAAAAATACGTGAACATGTTCTCAATGTTAAACTAGTGTTATATAATCAAAACTTTATTTCTTTTCGTAATCTTTGTATCTACAATCCTGATGCATAGTTAATAATACAAACTCAGTACACATAATGGCTTTTGACATTTCCTTATTTTCTTCCTGATCAAATTTATTATCTAAATATTTAGTCACATTTTTCAATTCAAATTATTACCAAATTTTCCGATACACATATTGTAAACAAGAAATATTTCACAAATACTTGGTTAGTTGTGCTACTACAATTTTTATTTAATACATTATAAATTACTACAGACAATCCTATTATTTTATTATTATTAATTTTTGTTGTGAAATTGCATTTTGTCTGTTCAAAACGGTAGTTGGAGCAGCTTTATATGTCACGCAGGCAGTAAAATTTTATCTTTGACAAGAAAAGAAAATACCTTGCTAGATGGTATGTTTGTAATATAACAGATTTCAGGATTTCTTACAGAGCATTTCATGGTAATGGCAACCTTGCAAGATGCCCATTTAGTGTGTTGCAAATAACTCCAGTTGCTGAATAATGAGGGGAATAATTACTACTTAATTTTGTTTCCAGGTCTCATGAATTTCTGCCTTTTTTCAAAGAGTCCGATATTTTTGAATTTTTGTTTTCTCTGATTATTATTAATTTTTTTGAATTATTACTTTAATTACTTTTATTATTGTTATTATTATTATTATTATTATTATTACACACCTACTAGGTAACAATAGCTTATACAGACTTAGTGAGACAATTTAGACAAACAATCAACAGACAGTGATGAAGCAGTTCGGTATCAGTGACAAAATACAGTTTGTTCTCACTTTACAGAACTTTGATTCCTCCAAGATCCAGATCTTTAGGTCCTTCTCCATCACAGGTACTTAATACTAAATACATGTTTTTGTACCACGACATGTTTGAAATATGCTTAGTTAAATATATTGTCACATAAATCATAAAGGTTGGTCATTAAACTTTCTATTAGTGAATCAATATGGAAAAGATATTTGAATGTGATAAAAATTTCCTTAAAACTGAAAATTCTAAAGTTAAATTTTCATTAATTTTTTTTGCAAATTGCAGAAATTAAGATTTTATTATCTAATAAAGCAACTGAGATAAAAAAACTTCAAAAGATTGATCAGAAAGGATAGATGAATGTCTCTTCTGATGGATATCTATTAAAATTTTATTCATAAACATAAAGACAAAACAAAGCTGAATTGAGGGAAGTTAATTAGACAGCATATGAGTACAGATTGGTGGCTGCGATGAACATTACAATACCTCATTTAAAATGTATAAAATAGTAAGTAACATGACCAACCAAGGTATGATACTAAACAAAAAAATTACAACAAGCATGTAAATGAAAGTGAAAAATATAGAGAAAAAAACCAAAATATACATAATCACACATATACAAAAAACTTTGGAGAATGGTTAACAATTATCCCTCTCAAAATAATTGATCTCATATAAACTAATACAGTCTAATCTGATCTGAGCTTCACACACCCTCACAATTTAAGCCCCAACTTCACATTCTGCTTTATAAAGGAGTTTATAGTTTTGGGGAAAGGTCTCGTAACATTGCAGCAGGTAATTTGTTTCACTCAATAATACATCTATTTACAAAAGAAATTTACCTACATTTGTGTACTGTTTTCTTTACATCCAAGAGATATAAAAGTTTGCAAAAGTCAAATAATCTTGCATGAAACTATAAATTCTGCATTTTTATCATAATGTAAAGAAAGAAATGGGAACATCAAAAATTAATTACATTGAGTGCCTTTTTGAAATAACCAACAAAATACAGAAAGGTGATTGGGAATTTTAACTGAAACAATAAACACAAAATCTACACAATGCTAAGTTATTGCTTTTTATCATCTCATCTTAAATACACTTTCAAATATTTCAGTACCCTAATACATCCTAGTTCTTCTCTAGTGTTTCCAACAACATTATGTATTTATTGTTTCTTTCTAGGTGCTGAATGTTGTATGTTTCGCAGTCATAAAATTCTACTTTCTCTTCCAAATGGTTGTGTCTTAAATAGCATGATTGTAGCTGCCCCAAGAAAAATAATTTGTAAAAAAGATTTTTTTTTTCAATTTTCCCCTGATTCTTTCTCATCTTCTATTGGAATTTTATGTCCAATCAAGAAAGTTTGTATTTTTGTACAATCTCAGAATTGATTTTTATGGGTTAATTGGTTTATTTGAGTTCTCAAATATTGTAAGGTAATTTAAAAAAATATATCATGAGATAAAAAATAAACAATCTTCTAACAAGTCATATTCATGACATGTTTAGCTAATATTTTAATACATAAAGTTTAGGAAATTTGAGGTATATATTTTTTATTTCCTGTTTTTTATTTTATTTGTGTCAATGCACTGTTCGATGATAATATAAGATTTATTATGTTTTGTTTTGTACTGTAGTGATGACAGCAACTAGTCAGAACTGAAGAGAAAGCAGAAATGTTTGAGTCTCGAGACTTTGTCAATGCCAACCTTCACAGATAATATAAAGAATGAAATAAAGAAAAGATTTATTCATTAAATATAGATCTGTTTTTGACAGTATACAAAGGCAAGATGTGATTTATCCTGCTTGCTCCATCTCAAGACACTTTTCAACAAATCCATCTCAAGACCTTTTTCAACTAAACCAAAAATCTGTTAATTCTTACATTGAAAGGCAACATCCCTGCACAACAATGAGTTAAAAATAAAATTTTGTTCCGGGCTTGATACCACACTCACCCTTAGGGATCAAAAGTAATTCTTTCCTCTTGGTACAGAAAGACTTAAAAACGTACTCAAACATTGATATCCCAATTACTATAATAAATAAGCATTGAAATGATCTCACCTGGGGTTTCGTTTCCAATTTCCAAGTGAAAAGGGGAGCTAATTTTACTTGTGCTTGCAACATGTTCTTGTTTATTCACATCTTGTTGGTAATCAATTGTCGAAACATGCTGTGCACCACATTTTAACAACTCACTTTCAAGTTCCAATGGAGGTGTTTCTGTATCATCACCTACACAATGATTTAAGCATTGGCCAGTTTCAAATATTTTTTCCTCTTTCACATCAGCTCCAGAAATTTCACAGATAGATTCAAATTTTATTTCCATGTCATGTGTTTCTTCAGCAGCACAACCATCAGAACACAATGTATTACTAAATATAACACCTGGATTGCTCTCCACAACACTCTCTTGATCACAGGATACAAATGGATTACTTTCTGCACTTGTCAACTCATGACATGAACGTGTCAATTTGTCAACAATGAGAACTACTTCTGTCATCGATTCAGGAACATTATTTTCCTCTTTGGGTTCATTCTTCACTTGCAGTTCACTTTGGAAACTGCATTCCTCTTTAATATTTCTTTTGTTTGCAACATTTAAAATACCAGAATATTCTCCAAGAGGATCCTTCAAAACTAAATCAAAACACCTCACATCATCTTGATGCCCCTCAATCGGTTCATTAAACTCCAAAACTGGAGGAACAGCAACAAAAGTTAAAGGAACAAGTTCATCATTAACATTTTCTTCATCTTGTTTTGTAATTTCCTTGAAACTATCACAGATATTGGAAATGCTGCCCTTTGGTTGATCTTTATTTAATTCCTCTGGTACATCTAGGAAATCATTCAAATATTTTGTTGTAGAATCAACCATTGACTGAAAATGAATGTTTTGACTCCTAGAATTGAATCTCTCTTCTCTCATGTAAAGGACAGTGGAATCATGGGAAACTTGCTTCTCTAACAAATTCTTTGTATCATTTCTTATCAGATTTGTGCAAGACACAGAGCACCTGTCATTCAGACTCCTTATACTAGTGTCATTGTAGGAGAAGTCCTCCCCAAACTAAAGAAAGAAATGACATACAAGAAAGGAAGACATTATAAATTATCACAAATCAGTAGCTTTTGAGACAAACTTACACAATGAGAAACACTAAGTTTTAGTGAGGTAATCTCCATTACTTCAGCAGTTTTTATTAAAGATGCCACATCTCGGATATGTACATCTATTTCTCCATAATAGATAAAATCCAAAATGAGTTTCAAGTCCTTGTATTTGACATCTTTTATGGGAATGGTTGTGATTGCATTGTGATTCTTCAACAGCTTCTGTTCACATGGAAAACAATGTAAGTAGTAAATTATTATAACAAAAAACATCAACAATGTTTCATTAATAAATATATTTTAAAATAATTCTTGGTACAGGATTTCTTTCACCAATATAATTCTAAATTTTGAAGTATTCCATATATAACAATTCTCAGATTTGATAACTATTTCATTGTTTTAATAAACACATTAATTTCATTTAGTTTGAATAATAGAGATTATGTAAAACTACTACTCTGGTAAAAAAAACTACAAAAAAGAAAACTCCCGGTGAAGCAAGTGGAGTATTCTATGTGAAATAAGACATAATGGAACCTCTGATGTCTCAGAATTAGAAATATTTTTGTATATACTAGTCCCATTGGCTAATAAAAAATTACAAAAATTTAGATTTTTGTGACAATTTGCTTTACAGTAATTAACCTTCATATTACCTATAATTGAGACATTTGAATCAGGACAAGTTCAACCATTTAAAATCCTAAAACAGCAGTATCCTTACAACTATTAGACAAAGAGTTGAAATTTGTGGATATCTATAAAGATTTCTACAATGTTATATATGATTTGACATTATTTACATCTACAATCATAATTCAATTGAATTATTACATCAACCTTTTTTGCAGACACTTTATAATTAGAATCACAATGTTTTAGCAGAATATTGCTGCCATATTCAGGCAAACATTTGTTTGGCTAAACTGCTGGAACACTGATCCTAATAATAAATAATTGCCTACAAAAAAAGGTCTATATGATGATTCAATTCAAATATTTGTGTACTGGTTCGGATATAAACTTTATAGTAATTTAAGAAATATTTAAATAATAATGTCTCTCACGAACAAATTTGAAAATTTTTATTTAAAAAAATTAGTTTGAGAATAGTTTTAAAAATGAAAATGGGATGAGATTGTTATCATACTACAACAAATAGTTGTTTCTAGCAATGCACGATAAATTGACACAATTAAAGCTGTTTTAATTTGCACAATATAATAACATATAATGAAAGTCAACATACGCTTGAATGCACGGAAGGAAATATATCATTAGCTAAATAAATCATTAAATTTTAGTTATTATTTAATTTGTAATAATTTTAAAGCCTTTTTTTTCAAATGAAATACCCAACAAGCTTATAACAAAGAGCTAATAATCAGTAAAGGTAACGTTCCTTACCATAAATATTGTTTATTACAATGTGAACTTATTTTCATCACACAAATGTCATTCTTCATGAGGTAATTATTATACTCTTACAGGTGTAATTCTTCGTGATTAAAAGGAGTAAATATACAAACACTTCAAACCAAGGCACCAGCACTGATTATGGAGAGTTATTTCTCTTTCGGATAAGCAATGTGTTTTTTTAAAACATTAATCAGTCCATAATACTTTACCTCACAAAAGGGTAAAAGTAATTTTAATCGATGATCATCAACGTAGGACATGTTATATTTATGTCGCATGGGTGAAAGTTTGAATAAACACAGAATGCTTTCACTCATCTACAACTTTTTATAGTACATTAAATACATCTACATTGAGGTATACTTATTATCAGGTAGCTCAATGAAAGATGTTCCAATTTCTAATCGCCCTAATTAAATCAACATTTCTTAAAAATACGCACATCTTGAAGAAGTCATCGGCAAGATACTTACATAACCAAACAAACAAAATGTACGTTATTAAGCATACGAAGAACTCATCAACAACGTTTACCTTGAAATATGGGCTGCAAGCAGCTAAAATGGTCTTGTGAACTTGTATTGACTTTCCCTCCACACCCAAAACACAATCGGTAAATTCTGAATTCCTATATAATTCAGACACAGAATCCGTAAGGTGGGCAGAGTGTTCATTCCAACGGATGGATGGCATTTTTCAAAACAATCTGCAATAGATAAACTCTTTATGCATTGTAAAACAAACAAAGTCATAATATGTACGTCGTATCACAAGTAACACGAATCGAAATCAAGATCTTTCGCTACCTACTCACAATTACAATCTGTTTACGATTCAACTCTTCTTGCACGACTGACCTGCGACTGACTTTTCATCAATGTTGATCCGCCGCCATCTTGTCTAGATCAGCTGAACGTTGTCCAGGTTGCTCCAGTATTTGGTACAGCTATTAGGGCACAATTAAATGAATTATGCAGGAGTAATAAGTACTCATTTATTTCATATTTATTTCTTTAAAAACAAATTTATTACTGATGTCATTAAAAATGAGGGTGGTTCTCGCTACCAGCACATTCACTATAAATAAATATGATTTTTTTTTATTTTTTACTAATAAAATTACTAATTTCTCACTACAAAAATAAATGTATTACTTTGGTTATAAATAAATAACGCTGTGTTTTCAGCTCCATGGCAGTGGCATACCTGTGAAGGGGTGCTTGGGTGGGGCAACTTGCTCCCTCCACCCCACTAAACCAGGATATTAAGTATTATAAATTAATATGAAAATTATGCTTCAAATAAGATGTATTGAAAGTAAACATTATATTAATATATTTAAAACACAATGTTAAATTTTAATTTGTACTATTTGTCACATAAATCATATATCAACATGTGTCACTGAGAAATATTATAGCACCAGACATTCGGTATGACATAAAATATGTAAACAAATGTTGCTGCACTGAATAAGGATATGTGTCTCGTTAATCAAAAATATAAATAAACTTTACAGTAGTTGGTACACGCTAGCATACTTAGATACACTAGATAGCACAGGTGTATTACGTAGTCTACACTAAAGTTTTCATTTTGTATTGGGTAAAATGCTTGAAAGCCAGAATGTCTCATTCTACCCTGGAAACACTTTAGTGGATGCTCATGCTTCAAATTCATTGCCTTGTCATATTTCTACGAAATTTTTCTTAAATTTTATGTTATTCGATAAAGTGTAATTAATTACAGAATTGAATTTTTTTGTTATTAAACAATTAAACAAAGTTATTCAAGTTTCACACAATTGATAGTACAACAAACTGAAATTCAATCAACAAAATATTACCATTTTTTTTCATTACTACTTATTAGTAGCTAATTAATTTAAATGAAAATATGTGTATTACAATTGTATGATACTGAAAAATATAGGTTGTGGTTGCAGTTTAACTTTGAAACTATATTACTCTAACTCAATTTTCAATTAATAATTGTTAAAATTTGTTGCATTATCTCATACTACTTCTACAACAACAACATTAACAACAACGACAACCACAACAACAACAATAATAAATTTATTGTCAAAATAGCTGTACAAACTGTGTATGACCACGTGGAATACAATAAACTAATTTACTCTCCGGAAACAATCAAGAAACCATCCCATCTATTCTGATCAAGGGTCTTAAGGCAAAGGTGGTTTAAAAAATTTCAACAAAAAATTTACTTGAACAAATCATTATCGAACTATAGATTATTCTGAGTATAGTGCTTAAAAATCATAAGAATTGATGTAACTATAAATACACAATTTTTTGTTACAATGCCTATAGACAAAGCTTAGAGAACCTATATAAGAAATCTGCGCCTTCCCAAACGAAAAACGGAGAAAAAAACTTGGTTCCGGATGGGGCTACAAAATTAATGAACACAACCTTACCAAAGTTAAGTACACATAAATCTTAATGAATATGAGCTATAAGAAAATTCAATCATGCAAGAAAATAGTTTTTGAAATTGTTTTAAGTATTTAAAATTACTACAGAATTGGCGTAATAAAGTACAGGACGGATTACACTTTTTTTTAAATCAATAAATTCTTTTACAGTGTAGGAGGTAGTTTTTAACCGCGGATTTGAAGAAATTGAATTTCATAATATATTTTATATTCTCAGGCAAGGAATTATATTGAACAGTTTTCGAATAATATGGTACTTTTTGGCAAACAGTGGTTGACACTCTAAGGCTATGAATATTATTAATATTGTAAGTACTGTGTTCGTGAACAAGACTGTTTCGTAAAAAGCAAGGTTGTTCTTCAGTAATTCGATTTTCACAAACACGACTGTTTCATATACATAAATGCAGAGAAGTGTTAAGATATTTAATTCTTTAAATAAAGATTTAGAAGAGTTTTGGGAGTGAGATTTACAAATTATCCGAATTATCCTCTTCTGAATTCTGAAAGTTTGAATGCTTTGTTATTGACCATAAAAAAGAAAATTTTATCATTTCTATAGATAAAATAATCCAGCTTCTTGGCAACAATGGAACCTCCTACTTTCTCTTTGAAAAAATTCAAAAATTTTGATTGTCTTTCACAGTACCTATAATTTGTTAAATAATTAGTACATTAAAAATTTGTTAGCTGGGCACTGAATCATGCTGCCTCCTGTTTGTCAAGTGTAGGTTTAGTGAATTGACATCAGTGTTTTTGTAAATGTTAGTGATTTGAGTTGTCTATCATTGTGGACTTTGTACAATACGTGTATTTATGTACTAAAATATATTTTGTTTTATTCATAATGAATGGAATTCTATAATAATAAATAATAAGGTTATAAAAAGGTGTTCCAATTTCATTGCTACGGTATTTCAATTACTTTTCTGAATGATATTCCAAAGAGAAAAAAAGCATTCATTTGCATTTTTATAATGTTATTCTGGATAAATTAGTTTTGTACAAATATTTTTAAAATATTTGTTAATGTTAATTTATTATACAATTTATTTAAAACTAGTAATGAATGTTCCAGCTGTACTGTTCAAGATGATGCAGCCACTTAATTTTTATTACTTAAGAAAAGTGATGCATTTCTTCTAATCATTGATGAATTGCTTTAAAAATAAATATTTAACTATTTCATTCTTATTGTGTAATTTAAATAATCAATACAGCTAGAGTTTCACAATCAATTAATTTGTTCTGGCATTAAATTAATTAATAGTTAATAATAACAAAAAAACATTAATTACAATTGTTGTTTTAAAAAATTGAAAGTTATTCTTTTGAATATTTTAGCTCTCAAAAAAGTATATTAATTTACAAAACAGGTGTTAATTATTGTCTCTCTACATTAGGGTATAAAAAACGTATCAGTAGATTTTGCTAATCGCAAGCTTGCTATAAAAGAAAATATGAATAGAACATTAACTTATTAGACCAGGTAATGAAATATTAACCCAATTATTACGTCAAATTATTTTAAGAATGTAGGGTATAGTTCTATCGTGTTAAATACAAAAATCTAAGACCATCCAAGTCTTTTCAAGGACTGAAAAGAGTGTCAATTTTTAACAATAGACCCTTAAAATGTCAAACTTTTCATGTTTTATTAATTAAGTGACTTGTGTATTTACCTTAAACAAAAAAAATTAAAACGCGAGTCTTAATAAATTTGTAAAAAAAGTCATTGTAGATTAAAATTTGTATAACCTTTAATGCAAAAAATTCAGAAAACCACTCATTTTTTTTGTAATATTTAATTCAAAGAGCATATCTTTTTATTATTATGCACATAAATGTGGTTGTTGCAATAAAAGAAACAATGATTTAACGATATGCGCTGCATTTTAAATAATTGCAGAGATACATTTAATGATGTATCCTGACATTGTTGGTTAAAATTTGTTGCAATATGCCAATAATGACTATGCCCTAAATGAAGATTGAATTTGTTCAGAAGACCGTACAGTTGGTCCTTTCCTAATTTGCAAAGGATCAATTAATATAATCATAACATCATCCTTATTTTTATTGTCAAAGAGGGGTGTTTTTTGATACTAAACAGTTTAAGCCCATTCCTCTGCAATCAATTGTTCAAATTTCTTGTTTTAACAGATTCAAGTTTGGAATATTATACAAATGTAGAAGAAAATATATCTGAAATAAATATAACAAAATAACATTATAGTAGTTTCCTGAGCTTTTTGCAATATCTAATCCATGGATTTCAAACTACAACATTTAATTTTTCAGATTTTATTAAGACCTGCAAATGCCTTGTTTAACTTATTATGCTAAGGATAAATACATGATTCTCTATATATAAAAAAAATTAAAAATTGTAAATTTTGCACTTTGAGGGCTTATTGCAAAAAATTAACCATCTTGACACTTCTCCAAAATACGTGGACAATCTTATTTTTGTATTTCAAACTATAAAACTATGCCCTACATTGTTAAATGTTTTTCACTTTTTTCTTCCTACTACCTGGCCTGATATTAAACAGCATAATATCTTATTGTACTATTAGTGACCGATCTATGGGGAGGATTAAGGGGGCTATAGCCTTCCCCTACTCTGAACCTGAACTCTCACCAGATAAAATTGAAATTGATCAATGGCATGCTTTGTAAAAGTGTTATCAGATTAATAAAATTAATAATACTGAATTAATAAAACAAGTAACATTATATTAATAAAACTAATAATACCATGTTAATAAATTAATTGTTATTGTTATTAATAATACCAAATTTTTAATTATTAATTTTTATTCAACGCATTTCACTTATGGTAATATTTATAAAATTTGTGTTGTAAGACAATAATTTTTAAACAAAAATTGTCCCAAATCCACCCACCCCCTTTATTACAGTATAGATCCGCCAGTGCCTACTACTATTATATTGTTACTATGATATTTTCCAAAATTATTTATTCTTTATTATTTCAAATCCATTCTTGCAATAGATTTTCATTTTTATTTTTACCAATACCCAAACACTAAATTTATGAGCAGTATTTTCTGATTTTCTATGAATTCATTTCTTTTCTGTAATCCGTTTTATGTTATAATTTCCATATAATCATAGACATATTGTCTTTTTCTAAATTCACCTTAATGAAAATGATTTGTTTATTCCTAGTTATACTACTTGATTTTACTTTCGTAAAATCATTGTACATGTGAATAACTGAAATATAACTATTCATACTTGTAATTTTTAAGAATTTTGCTCTCAATATTAAACTCTTTTATTAATTCCCTGGTATTTTTGTTAGAAATTCTTCTTAATATGAGATTTTGAAGCACTAATATTTTATTAATCCCCTGTTCACTCCTACTACCCCAGGTTATTGTAACATACATAGCTATTGAAATTATTAATCATAATATAATACAATGGGTTGATTTTAATTTAAAATTTTATTCAACTTGTGAAACACAAATAATAGATATCTATTTCCTTTGATTTCATCAGTGACTGTAGTCGGATGGAAAATTCTTCTTAATATCTTTCTTTCAAAAACCGCCAGTTTTTGTTCTACTTCTTTATTAAGCACCCATGTATTGGACCCATACGTAACAACCAGTTTGAGAGTTGTGTTATTCAGTCAGAGTTTTATTTTCTTTACCAATAAGGGACTTCTGAAGAGTTGCTTGTACATATAATATTCTTTGTTTCCTGCCATTATTCTCTCATTAATTTCTTCATCCATAATATTACTTGCATTTACAATTGCACCTAAGTATTTGAAGGCTGGTAAATGTTCTATTTTACTACTTTTGGTTTCAATTTCTTTTGACTTGCAAGGTTTTCTAGAGCATTTCATATATTTAGTTTTCTTGGTGTTTACTACAAGGTTTATATTTACTGCTTCTTCTTTTAACTTAACAAATGTATGTTTCATAGCATGGGTTGTTCGAGCTATTATTACAACATCGTCTGCATAAGCACATACCTGTCTTAGTCTATTGGATGTATTCCCTTTTACGTCTAGTTTTGTTAGTACATTATCAATAGTCAAACTGAATAGGAGAGCTGACAAAGGGTCTCCTTTGTCTCACTCCCATATTCATTGGGTAGCTTTCAGACAGATCTACAAATTTACAAATTATGAAAATAAAGAACAGGAAACAAACAGTGAAAGATAGGAGGCAGTGGAAGAAGGTGGTTGAGCTGTCCAAAACTCGCAAGGAGTTGTAGAGCCAATTAAGAAGAAGGTTTTCATTTGATTACTGCTTTAACATGTTTTTCCCATCACATCAGAAAGCAACATAATGATCTAGACACTTTACTTGAAACAATCTATAATTTTAGCACAGTCACATGAGAAATCATTCTCTCTGTCAAAATTGTATATCGTGATTTATACCTTGACTGGTAGAGCATCGACCTAGATTGAGAAAGTCACATATCAACAATTTGATGAATTTAAAGATAATTTGCTGTAACTAAGCCATTTTGTGGTATTGTTCATTATTCTTTTTGTAANTTCATTATTCTTTTCGTGGAAGTTTTAGATTCTTCTTTAATTTTACCAATAAAGAAGAGCACAGTTTACTGTACAGTGTGTTCTTTTGTATTGGTAAAAGTTAGGAATATTGTACAACATCACAAAATGGTTTAATTACAACAAATAATCTTTAAATGTATCAAAAATGTATATGGATAGAGTGTCTGATTCAATATAGGCAATTTTTATATTTTTTTGATGTAGCTGCATATATTTTGGCAAGTATTATAAAAAGTAAAGGGACAAGTATAAAGGTTACGACACATCAAGGTTAATTATTTTCTCTACATTACAGACTCTTTTAATTTTTACTTCTTTTGTTCTGGTATTTAAACAGCTTTCTAGTGACAAACCTTTAATATCTGTTTGTCACCAGAAGCAAAGTTTAATTAGTTTTTGTAACAGAAGTGTATAATCTACAGTAACAAAAACCTTTAACAGATAGAGAATAAAAGCTACTATGGGCTTATGTTTATTTAATAAAAGTAAAATACTATTCACAGAAAAACAATAAACTTTGAAAATAGAGATAAACATTTCAAAAATTGTTCCTACAATGCAGTCTTAATTCCATTAAAAACATTTTCAAAGTATCAGTACAAGCAAATATCCTTGAGATTTTAGTAAAGAATTGATTTCTAGATTTCAGTTTTCGGAAGAAGTAAAACAGATTAGTGGAAAATGGTTTTACAGTAACACACATCTCGGTGTTCCTGAAGAAGTCATCAAATTGTATTCCTTGGAAATAAACAGCTTTAATTTACCTGGTGAAAAATTGCAGTTTAAATACATGTTTTAATGTATCAAATGTTTACAGTTAAACCTTAGAAAGCGATCTGTTGAAAAATATAATAGATTTTGAAAGTCATAAAATCAGTTTTATAAAAATGGTGGAACAAAAAGCCATAAATGACAGACACAAACCAAGTATTGTGAAAGAATGTTTGTTCAATAGAAATTTTGTAAACATATGTTGAGGAGAATAACATATTTCTAACTCTTGGAGATAAGGGAAATATGACAGTTTTAGTTTCTAATACTGAATACATCCCCAAAATTGAATCTGTGTTACAATACGGCTCTACATATGAATCTATTAATAGAAATCCAATGAATAGAATATTGGGAAAGTTACAATCCTTACTAAGGCAATGAAAATTAAATAATTGCATGGATACAGAAACATATTAGATTATGTACCACCACAGGTAATATTTCTTTGGCTTATGGATTACTAAAGAACCAGAAAACAAATGTCCCATATACGATAATAACATCATTCTAGGATAGTTCATTGAAAAGATAATTTAAATTTATCTTAAATATAATTAGGAATGGATTAAATGAGCACAATTATTCTGTGATTTATAGTTTACATTTCATGAACAAATATAAAATCACTACTCTTGATAATACTATTATATTAATTTCATTAGATGTTGTATCTAAGTTTACACTTTCTTCTAATGAGTTATGTATACATGGAATTATGTCGCATTACACAAGTATTTAAAATAATTGTGAAATTCTAGAAACAGATATAAAAACAGCTTTCAATTATTATTGCAGTCTTCATATTTTACATTTAATCAAATAACTTGTCATCAGGTTGAGGAATATCCCATAGGAAGTCCTGTAAGCCCTATTATGTCATAATTTGTATTACATGATTTTGAAAAAATCTAATTGAGAAACTGAATTTTACACCAGTACTTTGTGTTAGATATGAAGATGGTATCTTTAGATACATTTATTAGTTACAACCCTTGAATAAAATTTACATTAGAAATCTAAAATAATAATAAACTAAATTTGCATGACATACTTCAAGGTAATTACTATTCCATAAAATGTATTTATAAAAATATTAAGAAAGATTGTATTACGTTCAAAATAAGCAACAGCTAATGCAACCTCCACTATATAAAATGATTTTTGCTATGATTCCTAATAACGGATATTTCACTCCTTCATTTTATAGATTACTAAAGTATGAAAATATGAAATTGATTTCAACATTTACAAATCAAAGAAATTCTGTGATAACAAAAGGTAAAGGTAGGAAAGATCACATGTATACTAACAGCATAGTATACGAAATATAATGTAAAGATTGTAATGGTCAAACAAAAAGAGGGATAAAAACTAATATCCAGGAGCACAAATGAAATCTAAAATCTGTTGAACAAAGTGTAATTACTTCACATTGCATTAAAATGACCATTCAAAGGAATGGGAAAATACATTCATTTTGGACAAAGAATGTAGCTATTACAAATGTATATCAGAAATGATATTTAAAANTTCACATTGCATTAAAATGACCATTCAAAGGAATGGGAAAATACATTAATTTTGGACAAAGAATGTAGCTATTACAAATGTATATCAGAAATGATATTTTTAAAAAATTCACACCAGAGTTTGAATTTACTTACAGCCACTGAAAAAAATATCTGGTTTTCTACATGACAATATTATTATGTTTGGCTTTCAGCATTTTTGTAAACATATTTTGTGTTCATATTTATATCGTGTTCATTTGTCCTCTTCTTATGTTTATTGTTATAATTAGTTATTATTTGATTACCTGATGACAATGTAAATTCAAGTAAAAACATAATGAGGTCTTCACAGAAATATTAAATATTATATAAAGTCCATTAAGGTCATAAGATTTTAATAATTTATTTCATTAGATAATATCATGGATGCTAATTGTAGTAGAATTTATCTAACAATCCATAATTTAAAGGGACCATACCTGCTATTATGTCTTGTGATTAGAGGACAGTAAATTACATTTTTAGGTAGTTAATCAATGTACAGTGTATTACTTTCTCACAATCTTTTGCTAAATTTGAAACTAGTGTAATGGGTCTGCAATGTGTCATTTTTACCTATGTGGATTTGAATGTAGTCTGCCTTTCTTACGTGATCAGGGCAGGTAACTTTCTCAATAGTCAAAATAATTATTTATAAATGATTGAAGAATATCATAGACAATTGTTTGCAGAATACGTGTTGAAAAACTGTCAATTTCTACTGCTTTTTTCTATGCATACTTTTTATTGTTTCTTCTCACATGATTTAAGTAGTAAAACAGGTGAATCAACAACAATTAGATTTGAAAGTCAGACTGAATTCAGTTTGTTTTATATACATTAATATAAATTCTAATTGTTGTATAAACAAATGTAACTCTTGTTTCAGGTTTAATTCATCCAGCTTCATTTTAACAGTGTAACAATTGTGTTAATTATTAATACTTTTTGTTGCATTTTTTATTACTTATAAATTACAAAATTCAAGTCACTGATTCCTATTTGGCACTAGTCTCTATCTTCCACTGTTTTATAATCTTTCTCTAAATTTAAATTAAAAAATCAAATATTAAATTATCAAATCAAATATACATAGCCACGTATATAAAAAAAATCAAATATATATTGCCCCATCCTGGCCCGGGTTTTTCTCCATTTTTCCTTCGGGTAGAGGCAGATTTCTTATACAGGTTCTCTAGGCTTTGTCTAGGGGCGTGTTTATTGTAATAATAATTCGTGAATATAGTGTTTTTTCAACTCTTATGAATTTTAAACTCTATACTCAGAATAATCTATAGTTGGATAATAACTTGTACATGTAAAATTACAAATATATTTGCGTTAAATTACAAACATATTGATATT
>NNCF01126989.1:2557-24102 GCA_002313205.1 Laupala kohalensis | reverse complement strand
TCAGTCGTTAATGTTCACACAAAGCTAAACAATTAATAACTCTGGGAATTCGACTAATGACAACTATTATAAATACTAGAGAAAGAAAGAAATATCCAAAAAATATTAAATATATAATCAAACCATTATTTATATAAAGAAGTATAAGAATGATGCAATTTGAAAAAAAAAAGAGAATTCAATAATGGTGAATTCACAATATTACACAAAGTTATATTAAACATAAAAAACCCAGATGGTCTACTTACAGTGATAATTTGGATTACGGCAATGAGCATTCACAAAAACAACAGGATAGATAATAGTCTGCTTCCAAGTAATAAATTCTCTAATGCAACAGAAATGTATTTTAGCACATATGATAGTAAATTGACTAGGAAACCAATAAGGCAGCTTCTGATATGCATGAAAATTTGTCAAATAACGAAGCATTTTTCCTGTTTAGCGACTAAAGGTTCTAACATTTTTTACAAAGAGGGTTCATAATATAAAAGAAAATTAAGTTAGAAATACTTTTTGTGTACCTATGATACCAGTGCCGATAATCTGACCTGCTTATAACCAAGACATCAAAAAATAAAAAAATCTGCAGTACTTAAAGATGTGACCATATATATTTTTTATTGAAAAGGATACATGTTTTAATATTATAGATGCTGGATGCATTAGCTTGCTTCTGACAGTGAATTTGAGTAGAACTAAATGGAACAGTTCAAGAAAATGACTCTCATTGGCAAAGGGTTTGTGAAATGAATGATTGCAAACTTAATTTTATTCAAGAAGATTAGTAATTTCATCATTCTGTCATGCCATCACCCCTAACTTTTCAATTTAAAAGAAAGAAATTTGGATGTGCAAAATATGTAAACTTGTAAAGTCATCATTTTACCATACCATTAATACTGACTATGTCATTGAACATAACTAATTCTCTCTTTTCTTTAAATAACAGATGTTGACGAGCCCTAAAGCCCCACCAAAAAATAAAAAATAAAAAAATAAATAACAGAAATTTAAAGTACAGTTACAAAAGATTTTGAAATTCTGTCCTTATTTATTAATGCAAAAGACCTTTTGGAAGTATGGAGGCCATTCTCTGTGCTACAATTTTTTTTACAAAATATATATTACAAAATAAATATAATCATTCCTAAAAAAATCTACCCCTTCTACTTCAAAAAGTTAATAATGTTTTAATTTAAATTGAAATATAAATGACAAAGTAATAAATTGAAATATCCTAAAAATTATTACCCCTAAGTTTATTTTGTTTCAAAAACCCCTTTAATGAAAAAGTTAATTAAAAAGCATGAGTTGTGTATACTTATCTAAACAATTATTAATAATTTGAGGGTTCAATTTTTTATATTATTATATCCAATGAACTAATACAGGCATTATTCAGAGAACTGATTGAGGTATGCAAAAGTCATAAATTTAATAAGCTAGAAACTGGTCTTTGGGTTTTTTTATGTTTAATTTTTATAATGGTTATAAAGGGACAGAAACAAATCCCTGTTTTTATCATTCACACATAGCATAATACCTTATTTTCATTATACTCTGTGCAATAATAGGGTAATCAACTATATTTTGCACATATATCTTACTCAATTTACTGTCTAAAAATAATTTTTTTGGAATTAAGCTATTTGGCTATTTAACAGATTAAGAGTAGAGGTAATGTTTGATGCATGACTCAATTACATGATTATTTTCTGTGTTGATTAAAGATGGAAAGTTGAAATTTCAACAATATTTCATTGGTGTTGGTGAGACTTACTGAAGGATTTTTTAGTCTGCAAATTTTAATGGGATTTTAAAGGATAAAATGTTATTTTCCTGAAGTTTCTGTATCTTAAATATTCCCCAGGAACTCATAGAGTTACTGCCTCAGTTATTGTACTTAAATGACATTAATTCTATTACCTTCAAATGTGTTTTTGCATTTTTTTAAATACTTAATTCTTAGTGGGTGTTAATGCTACTCTATTAGTTAACCTCACATTATATACATTTGAATAGATAATAACTATAACACATTTACACTACACAGGAACAAACTATCTGAATTATCTTTCTGCAATTTAAAAAATGTATTTAACAGAACAGGTACTTTATCCATATAGAAAATAATAATAAAACATATAATGATCATTAGTTTGAATATTACATATAATTTTAACGATGTATGCAAAATGTAATATGTAGAATAATCTGCAATTGTGAAAAACTACTATGAACAATCCATTTTTGTTTGGTAACAAATTGGTAACACATTCCAATGATACAATAAAAGAAACAAAAAATTTAAAGCATGACAGTTCCTGAACAAATCATATTTATCCCACTAATTGAAGTAGCAAACTATTTGATCACAAGCTGCTCATTCGGTTTTTGAACACAAAGTGTAAGAATAACTTCCCCAAAAAATAACAGCACTTTCAAATATTTTCCTAAAATTTTGTTAGAACCCTGATAGTTGGAAAACCATATTATTATCCTAAAGATTACATTAATAATAATAATTTTCTCCCAGGAAACTTCGGTTGGGAAGGGTCCGTTTTAAATTTCGACATCTTCCTCAGATAAAATGTAGCGCAAACGTTACGGAAATAGTCTCCTAAATAGTCTCTCTCTCAAATTGTCACATTGAATGCAGCAGACGCTTTCTCCCTACAACTACTCTGTCCCTACTCCACAAACGAAGAAGCGAGAACCGTGGAACAGGTGATTCGAAAGGGGCTACGAGAATTTGCGCAGAGAAAAACTAACTTTTATGAGAAATTTCGTTCTTTAAAACTGTGGGCACGGCTGTCGCTTCTTTCTTACATGTACGTCTCTAGTGGAGAGAAGTTTCCACCCGTTCTCTTTCTCAAATTATGTTAGTCTTAATCTTTCTCTATTTATGATGTTAGACTTAATATTTTCTGGTGAATTTTCATTATATCACAGAATGTGTTACTGAGCAATCTGCAGGCTTCTTTTCCCAGTATTCATTTATTCCAAGAAGACACGGAAAGTGATAAACTTCAAATTTAGAAGCTAAACGAAAAAGATCAAAAACTGTTACGGTTCAGAACTTTTTTTACAATAATAACGATGATACATTAATTAATTTTATTATCAAATATTTTTTTATTTATCTGGAAATTATCCATGTAAAAACACAGTCATTGTTTGTAAACAAACCCCCACCTTTACTACAATACTGAACAGAAATTCAAGCGTTATGAGTGAAAACCTCAACTCTTCTGGAGATTAGCAAGCACCTTTACAATTTACAATTGTGTGAAGGAAAAGAACAAACATAAAGGGATAGAATTTCAACAATAGAATGGAAAACAATAATGCCAGTGTCTTGATTTATATCATATCAGTATATGCTTTTATCTAACATGACAAACTTACTGAATACAAAAGTTGAAATCTAGAACTGTGAACATTTGTTTGATTGTCTTCTTGAAATTGCAAATACAATGAAAAATTTGCATAACAGGATAAGCAAAACTTAATTTCAATACTCTTGTGCATAGATAAAACTAAAGGTACAAATTAACACAAACCAACTAAAAAAAAAAATTTTTATATAGAAAATATTTCACCCACATGTTGTTTTTAAATTATATACAATGCTTTATATTATTAATACACCAGAGGCTACTTTTAAATTTACTTATCTATTTAATGTCTTTTAGCAAAGTTTAGGTCATGAGGCCTGCTCTTCCACCTAACCAGATTCAGATAGTGTTTGTTACTTAAAATTGAGATGCAGTTTGGTTTTCTACGGAAAAAATTCTTTATATAAAGTCATGACTATACTTTGTCCTGCGTTTAGCTGCATATNTTTATATAAAATCATGACTATACTTTGTCCTGCGTTTAGCTGCATATACAATGTAATAAATGTTGAATTTGCTTTGTTGGGTCACTTTATTGTACTTCATACAGTAGCTAGCTTATTTCATATTTTTGTGAGGGTTCATCGAGAACATGCAACATATTCTAACTTTACAATTTAAAGAAATAGTCAAAGATAAAATCCACCCCTACAGAGGCATGAAGACTATTACATTACAAAAACCTTTTAGAAAAAATAGGGAATATGATAAAAAAGGGACAAGTCCCTTCAAAGGGGACCAACTTGCAGCCCTAGAACAGGTAAACTGCAATGAGAATGTAGAAAACTAGAATTAGATGTTTAATCAGATCAGCTCAGAACTTATGTGGATATACTTAAGGTAAAGTTCACATCAATATCAGAGGCTCTTATCCATCAAGATATGTAAGTGTAAAGTATGGAGTGAGTCAGTATGTGTGTAAGATAATTTCCTGCTATACATTTGTAACCACAAAATTTTACATTCAGACAGTTTCTTGGCAGTTCGCGTTAGTATGAGACTACTATAGTTGAAGACTACTCCAAACTTGTGTAAAAACGTTGGTATTAGTAAAACAAAATAAAAATATAGAGCTTGATTAATCAAGAGGTTAAAGTAATTTTTTTCTATTTTATTAAAATGTACACTTTTGCTATATTCCATTATCACTAACTTATCATTCAAGTTATGGAAATTTAAGTTTGAATAATCAAAAGATAACCCACTGTCAGTCGAGAGATAAATGCAAAGCTCACGGATGAAAAGCAATCAAATTTAGCTGAAAAAATATGTTTGCAATCTTTCACTAAACAATAATCTTTGACAATTTGGTACAACAGAAAATTAGTTGTTGGTTCTTAGTTGTGAATTATGTTTAACTGAAGAATTTTGCTTCTAATTTTGCACAAAACTGGAAGACCAGAACGGAAAAGTTTTAGTAGTTACTTCCAAATTACACAATAATTCTTCTGGAACTACTAGTGTAAGTTGAAATATTTCATCAAATTAAATTAAAAATTTTAGTTAATAGTGCTAAAGTAAAAATTGAAATTCGTAAATAATTTAAAATTATTAGTACTTAAATTAATTGACACTAATAAAAAACAATTAGTTCTTAATTGTGAAATTATTTCAACCAACGCAGCAGCTAGCTATTGGCAATCTCTCGTACCTTAAAAACCGTTAAATCTGAGTCGTAAGATGTTTTATAGACTTTTTTTTGGATTAGCATAATAAACTGTAAAAACGAAATAGATGATTTTATAATTAAGTTAATTAAGAAGGTGCTATTTTACACACAAACAATAATAAAAATATACTTTACATATATCTAAAGTTTTATCATCATTTGGGCACACCACACAAACTCTAGAATACACAGAGATACCATTCTGTAGTCAAAAAGACAAAATAATTTATAACATTATTGTTATCAAAATAAAAATAAAAAGAACACACCTGAATTCTCAATGCTACATTGTACTTGTTTAGAGTTGATTCTTTAAGATACAATTCTCTCTTTTGATAGTTTCATTCTAGTTGGTGTAAGTGGTGCAGTAACATCAGTCATCTCTTTGCAAGAATCAACAATAATAGAATAATCTGGAAGTTGTTATTCTCTTTGCTCTAGCACAATAAAGTGTTCATTTTTACTTTCAAGGTTGTTTTGAGGACAGACCCTTACATCACTTCTCTTCTTTAATATCATGCTCCGAATTATCGCAGACAGCTTCAAATTTTTCAGAGTCAGCAGATCTTTCGACAAAATTGTCCTTAGAACAATCTGCATTGAACATATCAACCAATGATACATTTTTGTTCAACTTTATGTCACTAGTGTGGTCATTGGCAACTAAAGATTTTTGTTCTATATTAGCTGACAAGGCATCACACAAAACCTTAACATTTCCATCAAATGGGACATTGTCACAGATTTTTTCCATGTTTCAAAGAATGACATGTTGTCCATGTTTGGAAAAGGTAGCTCATAAACCTTTATCTATTCTTTATAACCCATCTTTAATCTGGGATTAGTTTTCAAATCATTTTCTGTCTTCACAATCTTTTCCTTAGTTAGATCACAGTCAAATGAATATTCCTCAAGAGGATTTTTCAATTCTGTATCAGAACTTATGACACTTTTGCCATCATGTTCTTCAACTTTTTCTGAAAATGGAGAAACAGCAACAAAAGGAATGGGATTTAAGTGATCCTGCAAATTCTCTCCATTTTCATCTATATTCTCCTTTCTGATTATATGAGATTTAAAACTGCTAGCATCAAGGTCGGGGTTATTCCTTATTTCTAATAGTTGTTTCATAGTATCATTCAATTCTGATACAGCAAATAGTTTGAAATTCAGAGCTTTTATTATTTGCACTCAATCCATCTACTTCTTCAGATACTCCTGGAGATCCTTGTTCAGTAAAATACTCTTCTTTATGGTTCAAATAATTTACACCACTCAGAGTACTACTACAGTTTAATTGTATCTCACTAACATTATTGTAGGAAACATATCTGTAAGCTACAAAAAAATGTATGCTAAGGACTGCAATGACATAATGATTCACAAAAAAGCAAACTCCCATTTAAATCAAATTATGTGAATGAAGCATCTTGAAAAAATTTCACAGTTCTCATTAAAGAAGACACATCAACAACTGGTACATTTACTTTTCCATTATACTATGAAATCCAATAAGTGTTTTGTTTCACAGTATTTAATTTCCTTCGTGGGAATCGTTGCCATTGAATGATAATCCACAAGCAGGTTCTATTTTGGAAAAAAAAACATGAATCAAATCTTAACAACTATTTCTTCATAAAAAAGATAAACCAAGCCAGATATTATTCCCTGCAAGGTTAAAGTTTTTTTACATTAAGTTCTTAAAATTATTATTCATGCACATAATTAATATGCACCATTATGTTGCTTGCTAATTTGATATCCAAATATACCTTTTGTTTCCTCTTTACTATATGCACATATAAAAGATTAAAAAAAGCAATAAATATGACAATGTTTAAGCTTAATAAAATATAGCCTTTAACATTTCAAAGAAATGTATTATGTAGTTTGTCATGGAAGTTTCTCAAACAATTTAATGGAGATATTTATCCTATTGTACCTATATAAGACAATGAACAAATAAATTTGAGTTGAATCTTTGGTAACAATTAATTGACAGCGATAAATTATTCTAAGTTTTCTAATGATATCTCATTACTTTTCATATTGATAATTTAATTACTTTCAACAAATTCTGATATTATTTCAATATCACAATGATAAAATGCCTGTGCATTAAACTGACATTAAGGAACTGTTCTTTCATGCCTTTATAACAGTCGAGCACAATAATTATAAAAGAATTTTATTAAGTAAATTTGAAATATACGTTGTAAATCATTTATTGATGGGACTCCTAGAAAATTATTTTCTTTTAAGACAAACTGTTGTATCTTGGCCATTATCACCATTAATATTATTGCAATTTTTTCAACTCTGGACATTAAGTCATCAAAATTCAGTCAATGAATTAAATGAATTGTACTCAATAGCTTTTCCATAGAATATTTCAATTAATTTTCTCAAAGACAACACTTTGCTCTGATACAAAAAAGTACAAAGTACACAGGAAAAAATTAACACTCCCTATTTTGACACATGCCACCCTGCGTATGTTAAAGACACTCGTATAATGCATATATCCGAACACAAGAAACTGAAATATTCTCTTAGATTTCAATCAGTACCTAAACAAATTACATGACCACATTCAACCCCATAGTTCAAGTCAATTTATGGTTTGATGACAAGAGACTATTTTTATAAAGTCACTTTATCTCATCCTCTTCAGTATCCTGCATTGAGTTCCAAATTTTCCCTGGAAATGAAAAATATACAACTACGTATTATTAACATGTATCATATTATAGCTCCCCCTCCAACAAACTCCCTTTAGATGTCCTTAAACAACCCTCTTACCTCTATGAATTATGAAATAAGAAGAGAAATTAAGTTACATCCCCTGACATTATATGTTAGAATCAAACACCACAAAACACCCTGATTATTGCCACATCATTTACAAATCCAATCATCCTGTATACTCACAAAATGTCAGTGAATGCATTGCTAAAAACTCAATTTATCTTTGAACATACATATCTTGCACAAGTTTTTAAGTCTGAGAAACTACAACAAACCACATGTATGAAACATATATAAATATATAAAAATTAATCTAATAAATCTGTTTCATCTGTATCTGTACCTGCTCATGCTAGATACTGCAAAAAAAAAAGAGTTTTCTTTGAACTTCTCCAAAAACTTGGTCAAATGATAGAGTTAAATACACAAGAATAATGTTATATCTGGACCCTAGGAGTCCCATCCAATCTATGATTCAATAGACAACACTACATAATGCAAAATCAAAATTTCCACATATGACTTCTTCTCTTTCCATTACAACTAACAACTTAAGTGATTCTCCCTGTGCATAAATGAAACCATATCAGTTGTTCTGCGAATGATGCATTTGTGTGTGACAGATTGTTCTGGAAAAGATACATAATACAGGTATGTATTTCGGACCTTTATTAATAGCTTTTGGGTTCGTTTCTTTGTGATACCTTTTATGGTTTTGATTCTTTTTTTGCACATTCTTTACACTTGTACTACATATTTATTTATGTGTTATTTTAAATGCCAAACAATTGCTTCATTATGATAAGTGCTGAACTCTCCAATAATATTTCCACCAACTTTACAAGAGAGTCAGTTTCTTATTGACATACTTTAGGGATAACCAGCACTGACAAATTTTTATAAGTAGTATTATCGTCTTTATTAATACAAGTTATTTATAAAACTGATTGTAAATTTACTACCTTTCTTTGTGCTAAATTACAAATTAATTTAATTAGACCCAAATTGTTTTTAGAAGATGAAGTTTAAAAAAAGTAAACATATTATTGTAATACTTCATTTTAAATCTTTGTTCCTTTTACATTAATTAACAGAGTTTAATGGTATATCATTTTTTTATTATACAATTTTTTGCACACAAAATGACAATGCAATGTCTTATAGGTATTGGCAAGATAGTATAAAAGATAAAAGATAATATGCAGTACAAAGAAACTTAATTAGTTTTATTTCACAAGTAAAGAGAGTATGTTTTGTTTATAACTTAAATTAAATAAAAGTAAATGATAAGTAACTGTTCTGCATAACTCTAACAAAATTGTATTTATTTAATGAATAAGCTAATTGAAATCTCATAATTTTGAGTGAATAAGTAAGTAGAATAATTCCGCAATTCCCAAAGTGGGTTCCATGGAAAAGTCACCAGGGTTCGAAGAATCAGTTAAATTTGTATTTAATAATGGTTGTTAATGAATAGCAACAATTACTTATTCTGTTTGTTATATAAATAATTGTGTGTCAGTAGGTGCTTAAAATTAATTTTTTTAAAAATTTATCACGGATAAATGGTTATGACCTATGTGGATATCACATCATATTTCAAGCTCAAATGCAGTGGCTGATAATGAAGACTAAATAGTGTTCCCGAAACATGTTAATGAGAATGTTGTTGTTGGTTGTTCAGAAATATATATTTGATATGTATTTCTATCAGAACATGGGAACAATAACATTTATGATTTAACAGTTCTAAGAGTCAAGTACAATAATTGGGATGAATAATCAAAGGTTAATCAATTTTATACAAGAGTTTTTAAAACTATTTTATTTTTACTTATTATGGATTAGCTTTTTGTGTGTTCTATTTTTAAGTTTCAATTGAAGTTTTATTTCAAGCTCTTTAAGTACAGGTAGTACGTACTTTTTTACATCCTTGTTTGCATTCCTCAGTGTTTTGAGGCTGGTATTTTTCTTTAAAAAATCATTCTTTTTTTTTCTTGTAATATTTGACCCATGGACTGAACTAATTTTGGCAGAACATTGCTTTATAAATCTGAACTCTGTTATAGCTCTATCCAGCTTCCTTCAACTTTGAGAGAATATTGGATAAAACTGACAAATGTACCTTAATAAAATATACAACTTTCTCAGACTCTACGCTTTGAACAGAACCTTGCTTGAGCCATCATACTACTTTAATGTATTTATCACTTTGTTTGGTGCAGATAAAGCAAGCACATATCTGTGAGCACTTCATAAGAATTAGAGTCATAAGCTCACCCTCCGCTTCCCCTTTGTAAACAGCAACATGACATGGGGCTTTCAAGATCATCATCTTCCCACACATCCTACAAGATAAGTCAAGAGAGTTATGTGAATCATTCTCCACAACACCAAAAATTCCTCATGAGCTTATCTCAAACTTCAAAAACACATAATAAACATTGGTCAGAAATAAGAGTGTACTGATAATAATAATAAATTTATTGTTAAAGATACAGTACAAACTGCGTATAACCACGTAGAGGGCAATAAACAAATTTACTCTCCGGAAGCAAACAAGGGACCATCCCATCAATTCCGATCAAGGGCCCCTAAGGCAGAGGCGGATTCAAAAATTTCAGCAAAAGTTCCTAGATAAGATAAAAAGTTAGCTGCGAGTTATAATACATATATAATGTCAATATGTATATATACATATATAATGTAATTTAACGCAAATATGTTTGTAAATTTACATATACAATTTATTATCGAACTATAGATTATTCTGAGTATAGTGTTTAAAAATCATAAGAGTTGAAAAAACTCTAAATTCACGATTTATTGTTACAAGAAACACGCCCCTATACAAAGCCTAGAGAACCTGTATAAGAAATCCGCCTGTACACGAAAGAAAAAACGGAGAAAAACCCGGGCCAGGATGGGGCTACAGAATTTATGTACACAACCCTACCAAAGTTGAGTACACATAAAACTAAATTAATATCAGCCATAAGACAACACAATCATGCAAGAAAATAGTTTTAGAAATTGTTATAAGTTATTTAAAAAATAACTACAGCAATGATGTGATAAAGTAGAAGACGGATTTATCTTTATTAAAATCAATAAATTCTTTTAAGTGTAGAAGCACTGGTGCAGGAGGTAGTTTTTAACCACGGATTTGAAGACATTCAATTTCATTATATCTTTTATATTCTTGGGCAGGGAAATATATAGAACGATTCCCGAATGATAAGGTCCTTTTTGAAAAGAGTGGTTGACACTTAAGGGCGATGAATATTATCACTGTTGAGAGTATAGTGTTCGTAAACGAGACTGTTTCGTATAAAGCAAGGATGGCACTTCAGTAATTTGGTCTTAACAAACAAGATTGTTTCATAAATATAAATGCAGGGAAGTTTTAAGATATTTAATTCCTTAAATAAAGGTTTACAAGAGTTTCGGGGGTAATACAAGGTGTTTTTTGTTAGTGGTGTTCCACTATTTTCCAGATTAAATTTTCTTAGCAAGGGGAGCTGAAAAGCAGTGAAACTACCACCCGGGAATACCTGACTTGCCAAATGCTTGAGAGGCAATGCACAGATTTTCCGTAATGCATGTTTGGACAAAAGATGGGATTATTACTAAGCAAGAAAATAGAAATAGGAGGATACTCATAGAAATTAATACTGTAATAGTCCACAACAGTGTTTCATCAAAGATATCTAGACTCAACTCACTAAAAGGAAACAAAGGTAGTGACTTACTTCTAAGATACATTTCACACTTGCTTTAAAACTGTTTCTACTAGCTCACAACCTGTAACAATTGCTACTGTAAATGGAGACATAGTTACAGATAATTGTATAAAGACTATGTTATGGTTTCGTTTAGAAATTTACATTATGTCAAAAATATTTGATCTCAAGTCAACCATAATGAAACAATTATTGAACAAATATATTTATATATTTTGATATATTTATTAAATTTATATAGTTTTAAGAAAAACAATGATCATTATATCAATCAGAACTTTAAATTTTATTGTTAAAATTATTTTTAAAACTTGTTAACGATAATACCTTTCTATAATAACTCCATAAACAATTCTATGTAAGTCAAATATTTAATAGAAAATAAGAAAATTAAGGGAAAAAACATTTTCTTTCTTTCATCATATTAAATATCATCATATCATATTTCTTTCATCAATTCTTGTGAAGTGCACAAGTATTGAGAAAAATACAAAAGAAAACTATTATGGTTTTCACTTAACTGTTTGGTGATATTCACTTTTATGTGAAGCTGCGCTTTTACAAAAAATACTCAAATTAAATATTTTTTCAAGTGTTTATAGTTATACTTAGATGTATTATGTATTTTTGTTAACATACTTATACTTTAGAGCAGTGTTTCCTAACCTTTTTTGTGCTATGCCCCACCTAAGCCTTTCTAAAAATCTTCTGCCTCCAAGGGCTCTAATGACCTTGATATAGATGAGCCTTACAACCGCACAAAAAAAATCTTCTGCCTCCCTAACCTATACATAATTTTTTACATTCAAAAATTGAAATGTTCACTTAAAAAAATTGACAGATGTGTTTTAGGAAGAAATCACCGGGAAATTACTGAGCAAACACATTAAGTAAATTTTTAAAACATATAAGACGACCTCTTTTCAATGGTTTGTTGGTTAAGTGTCGCGTTGGTCGTTGCTATGTATATATTTAGCGTTGTCTTTGTCCCAACGTCGGAAGAGGATAGGTCCAGAGGTAAATAATTAGAATACTCGCTTGGCAATAGTTAGAATAATTCCCTATTTAGGTTTTTGACGTTTGGTTAATAGAACATTGACACATATAAACTATAACAAAGGTTTAATAATTGAATTTTCAAATAAGATCGAAGAGAGCTAATAATTAAAAAGTTATAATGATGTTCCCATAAGTAAATGATTACATAGTTATGTTAAATGCCCTTATCGGAGCGAGAGATCAATATATTGCATTAACACGTTCTAAAGACTCGTAGGACGTCAGGGTCCATTAGACTGTTCCATATGCTTCCAATTACCGTTAATACAGATCGTCATCAGAACTGTTGTCGGCTGCGCTCCGTGAAGCCGCGCAGGACGCTTCTTGCGGACCGTCGCCGACATGCCCAGCCTCGGATACGTCACATCGTCTCCAGCGAGTTCCCCATGGAAGAGATGATGATAGAGAACCAGAAGAGAAGGAGCTCGGATGGTTGGTCACCAGTTTAAGTAACCGTGAGGGGTGTGCGGGGGGATTGGTATGTAACTTCCCGAAAGCGCAACGAACCCTGGAACCCGCCCTCATAGGGGTGGGGGATTCCACGTGTATATTTGAATGTATTGAGGAGCTCTTCATGGTAGAAGAAGTCATTGGGAACGGAATCGTTGCACACGGTTCTACGATAATTTGTGGAGGTGGTAAGGCGTTGTCTTATGCATTTAAATGCAATTAGGAAGAAAGAGGGAGGAATGTCACATGGAGGGGGATGACAGAGTGCAGTGGCGTGGCGGGTCATACGATCGTGTGTCATCTTGGGCTTGACCGCAGAGAAAAATAGGTTCTCTGGGAACCTCACCACTGAGACGGGATAAACAGGAAAAGGATCTTATCTCTCCCGACTGACACCACGGTGTTCCGTCCGGCGAGTCACAATTAAAATGACACTAACTATTTAAACTATCGATTTAAAGATCAGCCCTGGAAAGATATTATAGAATTCTTGCGTAATGTCAGTCCCATGACATTCGCATTCTTGGAATAAAAAACAAAAAGGTGAACATTCATTGTGGACAGCAAGTATAAAACCAAATTTTAAATACTCCTCCTAATACTGATGACATTTTTTCTTGTTTGCACCGCTCTCTCCACTATAGGCCAAAAAAAAAAAGAAATATAAGATCAATTGAAAACTAAAAAAATGAACTGGTGTAAACCGACTAAAAATGCAAATTTAAATCTGTATGGCACATTTACTCCAATATAAAAACCATACTTTCTCATTTGACAAATTTTTCTGGAAAATGATGCTTCTAAAACTGAAATGAATAATAATTACCAACTGAATATACATACTAATTCTGCATGAAATTGAACCCAGTAGGACAGTAGTAAGCAAGAACGCTAACACCTTTACCACCAGGGGGTTTATTATTACAAACACAGCATATCAGAAATTATATTTCTAAAAAATACATCCAAAACATTGAATTTATGCACTGAACCAGAAACTTTTCTCGATATTTACAATTTAATATTATACATGTTTGTTAATTTATGCATCTTTGTTAACATATTTTAAGTTAACATATTTTGACTTAATATCATGTTCTATTGGCCTGTCATTACACTTCTTGTTATAACATTTTACACCTGACCACAGCTTACGTAATGTTGAATCATGTTATTCTTCCATAATAAGGTCATAAATCATAAGTTAATAATTTATTTCAATTATAAAATGGATATTAATAATGGAAGACCAGGAAATAAAATGTATCAATACATTCAAACGTCACATTGATCTAAGACTAAAATATTCAAAAGTTTAATTTATTTCTTAATCCCAAAGAAGACTGAAATTAAAAACTGGTTGCAACTTGGCAAGTTATAATTTATCTTAATAACTGAATACATCATCGTGCACATTTTTGAAACAAGAAAGAAAATAAAGAGCAAAATATTTGCAATGAGAATTATCCATTTACAAATTGAAATGGAATATATGCAATACTAGAATATTAATTATCATCAGGTTTATCACAAGACAGGGGAAAAAAGGAAACAAAGTACGATTGGAACAGCAGAATTCTGTTAATTTATTATTAAAACTATTACAATTAAATAAAACTCAAACACAAAATTAGAGACTCATAAGATAATGAGAGGAATATAATTCATTTTATAAACTTTTACAACACATTAAGAATTCATCTAAAGACACAACAATGGTAAATGTAACAAACTATGATAAACAAAAAACGTTTATTGGAAAAAAATTAAAGGGAAGGTTAATTTTGACATTACTTTCATACAAACATACAAAAACACAGGATAATTGTATCATAAGGAGATGTACAAGATAAACAAATTAGAGAACCTCAAAATATAAATTAAAACTACAGTACACAAAAACCTCTTAAAACAAATTAAAATTATTTTATTTCTTCTAAAAACTTTTTTTAAAAAATCAAAAATTTCAATGAAAACTATCCCTTCATAAAATCATATCACCCATAACTTATGTATTCACATTCTAGAGAAACAAAATCTAGCTTAAAGTCATGCTTCTTTTGCATCTTCTTGAAGCAGGTATTCAGCTGTAAATAATACAGAAGGACAAATGAATACTTAACAAACAATACTGCAGACATGACACAAAATTCTTAGCATAAATTTTACAAACAGAAAAATAAGAAAAAAAGCAATTGCTGTACTATTCCTGCTCATAATTCTTTCTTTTTTTTTTAGTTTTGATATCAATTTACATTTAATGTACACCCACAGGAGATTAAAGATATTAAATAAACAATTAAATAAATAATGGATGTTAATTGTAGTAGAATTAAAGACATTGTTCAGCATATTCTATAACACTGCCAACTGAATCTTTGCATCCAAAGTTCCAGTTCTTCAGCTAGTTTCTAGTAAATTAATTTCAGAATTTAAACCAACNAAATATTTCATCAAATTAAATTGATAAAAATATGTATAAATTAAATTGATATAAATATGTTGCATTACAAAATTGTCTGTTGATACAGAAAATTTAAAATTCATAAATGCATAACCAGACTGGTGAGATTGCAAAAATCTTCTGAGAATAGAGCTACCTTACAAACCAAAAATACTTCACGTATAATTACATCAGCAAATGATCAAAGAAACTCAAATAAACACACACAATCCATGAATTCAACATTGTGGTAAAATTTGGCTGCAGAACTTGTAAGGCCACTGGTGTGATCTTCCCAACAAATGCTTTCCATTTCACCATCTACAAAGCGATTAAAGCAACGACAATACAAATATATCACAATGTAAAGTGACCATGATCAAAAATAATAAATTTCAAGACAGTTGTTATGGAACTTATCATAAAATAAATTTAGATATAGTTAAAAGGGCCCTAATAGACAATAATTATTCAAACAAATTTCTTGAAAAATATGTGCATATGAGAATTCCTCAAAACACAAATAAACATCCTCATATTAAAAAAGACAACACAAGAGAATACAAGGGATGGATTTCTCTTCCATTCATTAAAGGTTTGAGCAATTGACCACATTTTCAATAAGTTCAGCTTCAAATATGCCAATTATAATTACAATCACGTTTGGTATTTTGAATTCACATACGGATAAAGATATCACAAGCAAGAAATCAGGTGAAGTTTATGAGATCCGAAGTAAATATTGTAATGGTACATACACAGGGCAAATAAAAATAGAACGATTTTTTACATTAAATATAACATTAAACTAAACCCTATATTCCACAAAGAACTAACAAAATATATTTTGAAATTTCACCATGTTATCGATTATGGTAAAGTAAGAATCCTCAGAAGAGAAGTTAAGTATAAAAAGAGGAAGATTATGGAGATGTTAGAAATAATAAAGAGTAATAATTGTGTAAATAAAAGAATGAAGTACACCATTTCAGAATAATATACAGCGGACAATTCTAAATTCGTTTCCCTTTTAAGTAATATCTTTGCTTTTACCTTCTCAGTTTCAATACAATAAAAAACAGTTATTGTCTAAACCAGTACAAAGAAAATGTCTGTCCTCCAATCTTCATACTAAATCTTTAGAGTATTTTATTACAATAGATATGTAACACACTTTGCTACTTTTCATAATTTGATGACATACTATGTTTTAAATAATACATTGCATTGTCATGTAACAATTTTATACCTCATGAGGTCTAAACACATAAGAAATGTAAGCTCCATGTAATACAAATAATATAACAAGAGTCTCAAAAAGTATTATTTTTCCTCATGATCACTGTATTAAATTGTATACTCAGTTTTATATTGTATTAACAACTTACAGCAGCATGTTAAGAATTCTTGGATATCTTTTGCTCTTAAACCAGCAAAACCTACCTATTTCTCACTCCAGAATCATTCCATCGACAACACCCCGCCTCAATTTTGCTCACAACCAAGTGTGGTAGGACAAGTGTTGCCATATTTTTAGTAGGAACTATCCTACAAGGCAATTGAATACTATCCCAGTACCAGCATCTCATAAAATCGGCCCCACACATAAGGTTTCCTGATTTGGAAACCTTATTAGTTTTTCGAATCGAGCAAAGTTTGGGTTAAAAAAAATAAAAATCGATCAGTCTTAACATAAAACCAGAATTCACTATACTCCAAATCAAACTTCATTTCATTTATTGTTAAATTGTTTAAACATCATTTTCTTTTCCTTCTCCACCTAATGTATAATTTATATGAATTTTAGTATTAGTACATATGTTATTTTATTAGTATCCCCCAAAAATTTAGCTGTTAAATAGGAGAGTGAATATTATTTCTTTGTTTATTTACTCAGTCGAGAATCCAACAGGTGTTGAAATCCTTGCAGATGCTGTACAAAAATTTATGGTAGAATTAATAAATGTTGTATGTAGAAATACAAAAATAAAACTTAGACCTTTGCCAAATGGTGTTCTACTATATTTTCAAGAAAGGAAAGGAAACACCTACATAATATTCAAATACAATTATTTCATAGAGAAATTAAAATCAATTAAGAAGTAATATTATAGTAATAAACATCTTTATTTTAAAAAACAATTTGAAAAGACACTGACAACAAAAGAATAAAGTAATAGAAATTGAGAGTAAGTGTATTGATAAAACTTATTTGAAAATTAAAAAGATGATTTTATGATAGATTTTAGAAAGTTGCTAAAATTTTGAATCCTATCAATATCAGGGAGGTCTTACATAATCTGATGATAGATTAACTGCTAGACTCATACACATATGACATAAGGAAAATAATTATTTAAAAAATTAAAATTATAACTGTATTTTGTTCTTTTTCCACACATCAATTACTGAATCTAGAAAAATAACTGGTCGTTTAGAAAATACGAAAGCTGATAAATCACACCCGAATAATATTTAATGGTAATTAATAATAAGGGTGGCTGAAATCCAACACCATGTCCGAGACTACAAATTTGTTTTAAGTCTCACGAGTCACCCGGGCAGAGTATACGAACACCTGTGTACGAACCTGACTAACGGGGTCCTTGTAACCAGGTGAATGGCTAACCCTCTACACTAGCGATAGGGCGTTCGCAATGCGCGGAGCCAAGCCTCGGACTCATTGGCCAAATGGGTTGCAGCCGATGCGACTAGACGACAGTCCCACTCTGATATTGGAGTTGGCCGTGGATCTGCGCAGAGGATGAAAATACGGCAAGCGGGCGAGCGGATACTCGAAGGTATTACCCAAAATATCAACGGCAGCACCCAAAATTTCTTTGCTGCACCAGCGTGGACTATTTTTCCAAAAAATTAACCAGCAACCACTGCTGCTGGTCTACCGAGAAGGCGTATCAATTGGTCAAATGAAATGAACAAGGAAGTCATGTGTCTATATTATCTTATTGCGAAAATGAAAACTGATATGATTATGTTAAAACCGAAATTGTGAATAAATTTTCAGAGTTTGCGCCAAGACTAACGGAACAGAACTTAATTGATAGGAAGAGAGCAATTCTGACGAGGAAACTTCTATCAGAACAAGAAATTGAAAGAGTTAAATGGCAGGTGAGATGCCATATAGAATCGGAAACAGAGTCACATCCATCAGCACTGGCAATATTGCCAAGTACTGTTGGGCCTGTACTCACTGAACCAGATGCCAATAGACAGAACTGCGATCAGAACTCAAGAGTTACGACAATACGTAGAGCTCGAAAGTCAAGGATAACCTAAAAGTACGCTGACCTGTGTGGAAAAGCAGAGAAAAACTTTGGAGCAGCGCCTACAAAACAATATCAAAAGTTTACGATGTGCGATAGGTCGGCTTACACAGTACAAGAGAGGGAACTGTTCAAACAGCCACATACGTAAGATTATTCAACCGCACCAGATAACTGACTTAGATGGTAAAAAAATAACGCTGACGGAAATTATTGGCATATGAGTTAAAACCTAGCAGTTTATGCCAAAAGGTTGCGCCGATACAAAAGAGCGAAGAAAGGAAAACACAAAACCAGTTATTCTCTCACAATCAGAAGTTCTACCGTGTACTAGAAAGTCCTGCTATAAATGACCTAGATGCTATATGCGGGACTAACAATAGAATGTTAGTGCCTATTTAGGGGTGATACATTTCTGCTTCCTAAAGGTGATAGCTCCACAGGTCCATCGAAGTAGCCACTAGATGCTACAGGAAACGTATCCTCAAAAAGGAGGAGTTGAAGAGTGTTGTCGTGAATGTGGCTTGACCCGGAAAACGATCGACCATATTGTTGGAGGTTGTTCATCACTAGCTAGAACAGAATATCTCTAGAGTCGTAACGATGTTGCCAAGATCATCCAGCATAAAATAGCTGTTTTAAATGGCTTTATATCAAAGGAGTGCCCTATTATTATGTACCAACCCGCTCAAGTACTTGTGAAATGACATAGACTGTTTTGTCAGTGTTTACAATGAGACGATTTGCATGGAACCAAGTCGAAAGGTAAGACAAAACTTTATGAGCATTGGAATGTTAACATAGTAAATTAGTGTCATCAGCAAAAAGAACCATTTTGCAATCTGATGTGGATGATGACATGTCGTTCACATACAATAAAAAGAGTATAGGGCCGAGAATTGAACCTTGGGGTATTCCGCAAGTAAGTGGCTTTGTTTCTGAAAGACAATGCTGAAGTATTTTACTTTTAGNATATCTATCTTTTAAATAAGAAGTTAGCCATTGATGTGGAAGTCCACGAATGCCTAAAGAATGCAATTTGGAAAGGAGAATTTCGTTATCGATGACATCGAATGCTTTGGATAAGTCAAGAAAAACACCCTGAGGATTTTCTCCATTTTCTAGAGATGTGGTAACATAGTTTAAGAAGGAAAATATGGCGCTTGTAGTGGAAAAGGATTTCCTAAAACCGTGTTGATCGTCAGAGAGAATGTTATATTTTGATAAAAAATCTAGAAGACGCTTATAGAACAATTTTTCTAGGATTTTTGAGAAAGTGGGTAGTAGAGATATTGGTCGGTAATTTCCAATATTAAGTTTGTTTCCTTTCTTGTGTAAAGGTTTCACTTTAGCTCTCTTAAATATTTTAGGAAACACCCCTTCCGATAAAGAACTATTAAAAATATTTATGAGTGGATTTAATATAGCATGGGACGAAAATTTAACAATAAACTCAGGTAAATCATCTACGCCTGTTGAAAATTTGTTTTTTAATGAGCTGATGATTCTCATGACTTCACTGGCGTTAGTTTCGGAAGTGAACATAGAATTTGGTACGTGGTTGGATAAAATAATAATAAATTTATTGTAAAGAAAAACAGTACAAACTGCGTATGACCACGTGGAGGACAATAAACTAGTTTACTCCCCGGAAGCAAGCAAGGGACCATCCCATCAATTCCGTTCAACGGCCCTAAAGCAGAGGCGGATTAATTGGAAGACATTGATTTGGATATATTGACTTCGTTATTTTGCCAACTTCTGAGAAGTGAGAATTAAACAAATTTGCGATGTCATGATAATTTGTTACGATTTTGTTATCATTTAGTAAATAAACATTTTCTTCGCGATTTTCGGAAGTTGACGTGTAATTTTTAACAATATTCCACATGGCTTTCATCCGGTTGTTCGATTTTAGTATATANTGTCGTTTTCCATAACTTTAGCTGCATAGACTACTTTTCGGAGAATAGTCTTATATTTACGAAAATAATTATGGAATTCGGGTGGTTGGTTATAGCGTTTTGAAAGATAATATAAACGGCGTTTGTTTTTTGAAGAAATCCTTTTCCCTTGAATGATCCATTTATTGTATTTCTTTGCGTTAATTAACTTGCGTTTTAAGGGAAAACTTGAGTTGTAATGTTTTAGGAATATTAAGATAAATACATTGAATTTGTCGTCGGTGTTTTGGCAATTGTAAACATCTTTCCATGTTTCTTCACGCAAATAATTTATAAATATGGATATATTTATGTCATTAAACTCTCTTGTAAATTTGTAAAGGATTTTAAGTGGTTTTAGTTTATTATTAATAGTCAATACTTGAGCAAGGTGATTACTGTAACCGGCGATAAAGAGTTCAGAGAGATACGATATTCTATTGTTGACTATAAATTGATCTAGCAATGTTTGAGATGAGCCGTATAGGGGAGTGGGGTCGTTTATCGTAGTAATAAGGTTGAAGGAGTCGATAAGATTCTTGAATNTCGGATGTACTCAGGAAATCGATGTTGAAATCGCCACATATAACGATAAATTTAGTAGATTTATGTGTGATATGTTTTAAAACAATTTCGAAGTTCCGAAATAATATGTCAAGATCTGATTGAGGTGTTCTATAAATACACAAAACAACAATACCAGTGTCGGTCAGATTAACTGCAGAAAATTCGAACACACTATCTACGCAGAAGTTCTCGTAGCAAGTCAGTGGAGAAGATAAAATATTATTACAGACGTAGATAC
>NNCF01126988.1:1328439-1366276 GCA_002313205.1 Laupala kohalensis | reverse complement strand
GAGAAAGGAAGGAACCTAGCACAAGTGGAAGTAATGCCAAACTCAGCTCGGGGCCCCGTGTTTGCCAAATACGTACTTACTAGATGTAAGTCCCCTGGGGGGTCAAGTAGCACGAGATACCGGTAAGTGAGAGGACAATGTCCTATGCGCAGGCGGGTTAGGAAGACATTTTCGCGCCTGGCTGACCTACAGGAACTGCTCCATGACAACAGAGGATTTGATAATTCGGTGCTTATTCCCTTCAACAGCCAACCACTCATTGTTCCATTCACTCAGAATCCTTGTCTTGATAAAATAATAATAATGACAGAATAACGAAATCTTTTACTTCTTGTAATGTACATCAATCTGTTCCAATTCCTCCAAATGCAAAGATGATGTTGAAATATAATCAGAAAATAATTACTCGAATAAAACTTGAGAAAACGTCACAAGAATTGGAAGTATGAAGACGCCAATGACGTTAGTTTCCTTCACTGGTAGTTGCTACTTGGACATTAAACGGAACGATCGTGTGTCTGGCAGATCGGAACGATCGTGCACCGCTGGGTTTTACTTCTCTTAACCCATTCGCGACGAAAGACGGGCGGTGCCCGTCCTGTACTTTCAGGTCGAATTTCGAAGTATTGTTAGTACATATCATTCATGTCTTTATTTCTACTAGTTCTCTGAATCTTTCACAGGTTCATTCTTGCATATCGATTGTTCACCTCAGTGATTTTATTTTATATTGACGTTTGAGTGAAGAGGTTGCAATTTTGTATTTGTCGGTCGGAAGAAAATCCAAAGCCGTGGAGTGCCCTTTACGTTTGCGAGGTAAATTTTAGGGACACAATTGACAAAATCTCTTCTACGTCCAAAAGGCAAAATCTTCAAGAAAACGCAATAAGTGCGCAACATTGGGAAAAAGATCAGAGACAGTTTACTAGTGTAAAATGTGTTTAGTTCCCTTACATTTAGAGAAATGTTTCGAAAAAAATCATACTAAAAAATATATTCAACAAAATACACGTGAATTCAATTTTTCTAATTCGTAATTCTATTACCAATATTTTTAAAATGTCGACATAAAAATAAACAATTTTAGAGTGCCCGAGAAATTGCAAATGAATGCGCTACTGGGGTAATGAAATTAATTCCGGTCGCAAAAACTCTAAGAAATTTCAAACAATGGGCTAATTGATACAATTCGGACAAAATCGTCATTGTAAAAGGAATATTTGAGGCGTGCAGTTTATAGAAAAACTAAAAAGCGCCTCGTTGAATCTCTTATCTTCCCTATTGCAACGTATAGATGTAAATCTTGGACGCCGAAGTAAATGAGTCAAAAACGCACTGAAAGTATTGAAATGACGCTGTATTGAAGAATGACGCGAAAATCTCTGACAGCTCATAGATCAAGTGCTCGTATTCTCCGAGTCCAACCAGCGTCTCCTATCTACAATTTAAAGACTTCTATAATTTAATCAACTTCTTCGGTCACGTCATTAGACAAGACTGGTTGGAAAAATTGATAATACTGGGTGAAGTACCAGGGCAAAAAAGAGGCAGCCAGCGAGATAAATTGATGCGAAAAAGATAAACGCCAACCTGTCACTTGAGGAGGCTATGAAATTAGCGGAAGATGGCCCACATTTAGTACAAGTCACGCAACGTATGTCCCCAGCGGTGGCGCAAGTGGTAGTATTGTCGCTCATCACCAAGTCATCCTAGAAAATGTGTAGCTTTTCACATTAATGTCCCAGTTCACATAGCTATGACTACTGAAAACCAAACCTTCCTTCCTCTATCCAGCTCCTCCTAGTATCAATAACTAACTACTCCTACTGATTCCTCCACGTGCGTCAAGTTGTAGGTAAATCCAGCTAAGGTGCCCACCTAGTAACAATGGCTTACCACCTACCTCGTATCGCTCCATGTAGATAAGCTTCAATAGCACTAAGCTACATTTCCCTTTTAGAAATACAATATAAAAAAGTCCGACTCTCACCCGGCAGCTTTTAGCCGGTCTGCAAACTATGAGTGTCTGCTAATAGGGTAAGACGGTCGCACTTCCCACGAAAACAGCTTCACCGCCCCTTCCACGTACTTTGGTGGTCGGCGGGGAAATCTGTACGGTGTGAGCCGGATTAGGAGACCTTTTAGTGGACGCAGCCGTCTCACGCCCGAGTATGAATGCCGTTGTTACAACGCAGAAAATATCACCGTCGGCGACTTTGTAACAATAAATCGTTAATTTAGTGTTATTTCAATTCTTGGGATTTTTAAACACTATACTCGATATCTGTAACCTATAATTCGATAATAAATCGTACATGTAAAATAAATTTTTTGTGTTAAATTACAAACACATTGACATTCTATTAGTATTATAACTCGTAGCTAACTTTTCATCTTATCTAGGAATTTTTGCTTAAATTTTTGAATCCGCCTCTGCCTTAGGGCCCTTGATCGGAATTGATGGGATGGTCCCTTGCTTGATTCCGGAGAGTAAATTAGTTTATTGTCCTCCATGTGGTCATACGCAGTTTGTACTGTTTTGACAATAAATTTATTTATTGATATTGATATTTATCATTTATTTAAAGCACAGCTAGTGGTAGAGAACGCTTTTGGAATTCTCGCCAATAGATTCGGAGTGTTCCTAACACCCATTAATTTACAACCAAAGAAAGTGTACATAACTGTTTTAACGACAGTGGTTTTACATACTTTTCTCTCGTCTAAAAATAGGTCAAAATATATGGATTCTACAGGTATTATTAGGTATATTGACTTCATGTTTCATGTACTTAATATTGCAATAAAAATGTCTGAAATTTGTAGCAGATGACAAAGTGAAGACTCCCAAATTACGTTCAGACCAAGTGCACAGAAGCACACTAGTTGCACAAGAAATGAAGAAAAAGTGATGAGAATTCTTTAACGAACAACTCTGAACTAGAGAATAACACAAATTACTGTTTTCTCTTTATTATATTTGTAAACGTCGTATCAATTATTTTCTGTAATCTCTTCCACTGTTAACTTCCTAAATTTGTTGGCCAAATGTTTGGAATTGGTATCACAAAAGTCATAATCCATCTGTTCACTCATTTCTGCTAGAAACTCACAATAGAGCCTATACATCTTGTCACAATAGATACTATACATCTTGTCATGAGACAATGAGACCGATCAGATGAAATCGTGATTTTGGCCAGCTACTTTTCCCATAAAAGAACTTTTGCCATCAAAAATCAGGGACGCATCATAAAATATTTAGCAGGAAAATACGCTTTAAACTTCGAATACCAAAAAATGTAAAATCACGTTTTCGAAATTGACAACATGCTAATTGCTTCAAATATACGCAAACACTCGAATATAAGTATGGTTGATCTTTAACTGCTCCCATACTCAAGAAAGTAGTAAGTTCTTGAACAAGTTCCTCAGGAGCTTTGAGACTTCAAAAAAAAAAAAAACGGACAGAGTAGTACAACTTATTTCGACCAATTTACCCTTCCACCCGAAAAAGAAAACTGTCTAGATGCTCCATCAGATTTTCAAACGAAAATGAACCATTTCTTCCTTTCTCTCTCGCAAGTTACGGAAGAATACGCTATACTACATTTTACAGTTTCCTTTTCTTTTCTTGAACAAAGTAGAGACAGAAGGTGCTCCCCAGTATTCCAACATGGGGAAATATACAAGAATCTTCACTCAATGTAATCAACTACCCGAATCAAGGCATAACAATACGCCCTGTCGCCCATTATGAGANTGATATGGGCAGTCTAAAGATTATACTATAATGCATATGAAGCCCGTGTTGTAATTTTTTATCGGGGACAGCGCGAACGCAGTCCCCACTACCAAAAATTACGCACCCGAGTTATCCACATTAGGGATAATCGCAGGGGTCAACCCAACCGAAGTGCAATGGAAGGGCCTCACCCTGGGGGAACCGCCTTCGTGATCACGGTAACTCCTGTGCCAGGTAAGTATGCCGATGCACTGCAACACGCCACTCTTAAGGGAACCATACATTCCAAAGGCTATTTGGCCAACGCAGACTTCTAACAGAAGAAATTTTCTTGTCATCGTAAGTCATCTTCCCTGGCTTCCAACCACGTTATAAATATTTTTGGCTGCAAACACTCACAGAATTTGTCCGGTTTCACTTATTATCTCTCTCTAGTAAATACATTCTCTCGTATGTCATATGTCGCATCCGCCGCCATCTTGCTTTCCTTGGCGCGAAGTTTCAAAGAGGTCGCTGCGCGGGAACTACTCTTGTGGAAGCCGCCTTCACAGCGTGGTGCTACGCGCAACACGATATGCTGCTCTTTTCCGGTCAGATCAACTTCACTAAGACAAAAACAACAGGTTAGTATTAGTGAATAATATACAGTTCCCTGGCAGATATCAAATAATATTTCCATTTAGATACATTAGAGAATACAGGTCGATATAGGTTCCTCTACAGAAAACAAGACTCGTCAGGCAAATATGTTTATTTAAGACTTAAATGTTCACTCCATGGTAAGTGCGTGAAGTATTCATTTATTTCCCAGCACAGTGCACGGACTTTTAATTTGTATATGAAGAAATAAATCGTAGTTTTAATCAAATTGAGAAATAACGATTGGAAAGAAGATCCATACAAATTATTGTATGTGAAACAAGTTTTTTTGGGGGGTAGAGGGCAGAGGGTTATAGAAACAATTGTCGTTTTGGCTATTCAAACATTTTTCAGGAAGTAGGGGTGATCCCCTGAAGAGCTCAGAGAATGCAGAGATCAGCATTTCTGGTCATGACGGAACGAATTCACACATTTACGTAATAAATAATATATTTAAATAGAAATACGATAATACATTGCAGTACGCAATATAAATCATCCTCCATTCATTCCAGCCAAGAATAATTCAGTCTGGTATGAACACAGGACAAATACATTTTTTTACGATTTTGAAACTACAGTAGGTTTTACAAGACGAAAGCAATAACAAATAACACACAAAACGTGACTTTTTGAGCTCAATTTCATGACTGGTTTGAAAACAAGTAGATATGTCCAACATACTGACTAATTGGACGCTATTCTAAATTGTCTTTCGAAAGTCGCAATTTACAAGGAAATAATAACACCTATTTGGACATACTAAATCAGTCTGCGCTATTGAAAGCAGTTAAAAACTTCATGCAGCGCCAAATTTTTCTGAACCAATGTAAGCCATTACCTCAGTTGCCTGGTACACGTAACTTAAATTGCATTACTTGAGATCATATGTCAATCAACTATTGAAGATGAAATAAAACAAATCAGTCTTAGTTATCAAAGCAATTTGGAGGCACATCTTAACCATCTATTTCTCTTTACCCTTTGGCAACAGCACAACCAATACCTCTGCTAACCAGAAAATCTCTTCTAGCATTACCTTATACCTAAACCCCTCAATTTCCCCATGACAAAAGTAATAACGTTAGTTTTCGAAACTGTAAACATGTAAATTTTATCGTGTTTTCTTCTTTGTTATAGTTCTCAAAAGAACCAGTGGTTTACCAACCAATCTTTTCATCCAAATATCTCTTTGTGAGATACATTTCATCATTTTAAAACATGGAAATTATAAAATTATCCTTATTATTAATTATTCCTTATGGAAACGATAGAAAATTTACATAGGACAAAAAAAAAGTCCTCAAAATACGATACATCCAAATAGCGACTGACAGATGCAAGATACACAAACAAGGTTTTAATCAAAACAAGACACATGCAAAACAAAAACTCTCATAGTATGGGTAATAGAACATTAAGAATTTTTGGAAAACTTTTCTATATCTTTCAAAGCATAGAAAGAAAAATTACATTTTTTAACAGACGGAGGATTATTCAGGTTTGTGTCTCCTCAAAAATATTGTCGAAGGAATGTGTACATACTTAACATGAGGTGTCATATTTCAGTAGATTTGGACAATGATAATATTATAATCAATTCTACTTTTTGAGACATTTGAACTACGTTCTTATAGCCAATGCTTTGGCATAAAACTGTATTTCCAACAGTTCTTATATTCAATAAACACATATCCACACCGGAGGGGCAAAATTTCGATGCCAACGTCACCCGGGGTTCCCAGGCGGTCACCCATCCAAGTACTAACCGGGCCCGATGCTGCTTAACTTCGGTGATCAGACGAGAACCGGTGCTTTCAACATGGTATGGACGTTGGCAGCAAGTTTCTCATAAAATTTGATTACATGAAACTCATTGCATTGGTGTGCTTAGCGCCTAAGCCCTTAAATTGGCTTGCACCCCTATCATCGAGAAATAATTTTGGATTATGGAACTGAACGTGTGTAGTTCATACTTTAGCCTGTTCTTCTCAAATTAATGGCGAAACATGAGTTGTGGTATGTTAGCCGTTAAAAATAGGAAGTTGAGAAGTTTTTGCCCTCTCCTTACCAGACATTGACCAGTTCAGAATGCTACCAAAAATTAGCTAAACAAAAAGCCGATTGGAATATATTGACCAGTAACATAGTAAATTTGTGTTTCTACATGTAATTAAATATGTCGATATTTCGTACAATTATCAAAATTTAAAATTACTTTTTTACTGTGGATATGTTTGGTAATTGTGGAGCTTTAGCAACATTATCAAAGCATGATAAATTAAACGGCGTTTCTATGTTGCTCATTGTTTTATTGGTAGTAGAAAGCTTTTTCGGCTGCATAGCAACCATCGTCAGTAACATACACTGAAAAATATAAATGTACAAAAAATACAATAATAACAGTAATTTTAAATTTTGATAATTGTACGAAAAATCGACATATTTAATTACATGTAGAAACACAAATTTACTATGTTACTGGTCAATAATATTCCAATCGGCTTTTTGTTTAGCTAATTTTTGGTAGCATTCTGAACTGGTCAATGTCTGGTAAGGAGAGGGCAAAAACTTCTCAACTTCCTATTTTTAACGGCTAACATACCACAACTCATGTTTCGCCATTAATTTGAGAAGAACAGGCTAAAGTATGAACTACACACGTTCAGTTCCATAATCCAAAATTATTTCTCGATGATAGGGGTGCAAGCCAATTTAAGGGCTTAGGCGCTAAGCACACCAATGCAATGAGTTTCATGTAATCAAATTTTATGAGAAACTTGCTGCCAACGTCCATACCATGTTGAAAGCACCGGTTCTCGTCTGATCACCGAAGTTAAGCAGCATCGGGCCCGGTTAGTACTTGGATGGGTGACCGCCTGGGAACCCCGGGTGACGTTGGCATCGAAATTTTGCCCCTCCGGTGACTCAGTGCTCGCTCGTAATCCAGTCACTCCGGTTTGAATTCCCAGTGGGGCCAGAAAAAATATCTGTAGCTTTTCATTTATACCCGCGTTCATACACTTGTGGCGATTGAAAAGCAACCTCGTACTACTTTTAGTATTACTTAATTCTTACTATTACTAGTACTAACAACTCCTACCAACACCTCCATGGTGGCCAAGTAGTTGGTAAACCCAGCTAAGCGGACCACCTACTAACAATACCCTACCACCCAGCTCCTACCTCCTATCGCCCCATGTAGATATGCTTCAATAGCACGCTACGTTTCCCATTTACAAATACAAAAAATAATTGGTGCATGAACACAGTTTCATCAAACGCGTTTCATACAATAAGACGATTCTATTGGACTTCAGTGAGAAATGAGTTCAAATAGTGTGAAATTATGTGCGGAAGCTAAAATCCTACTTAAGTAAAGGTAGCAGAAGCGGTTGAATATCCGTTAAAGTCCACTAGATTGAGGGGAAACTTTGCTTCGACGTCATCGGGGATCGCGGACCAGAAAAATCTTGCACACAAGATGTAAGATTTCATGAACCTGAGATATCAGTGCGCACGTACTCATGAAACACGTTTCATCGGTGTGCACCGCCCCATAGTTTACAACTTGGAAAAATATTCAAGATCGTGGTTACAATAGGAGATTCATATTTGTTAAATTACGTCATATGCGTGGAATAATCCATAAATTAATTACGCTTTGTCCTAATGTGGCAGAGTTTCGACTCGTTTTACATGAATTACATTACAATAAAGCAGCGCTGTCCAACTTCGCTCGCGGTCCGTTTTCCGTACACTTCTAATTGATCGCGTCGGTAGGGGATGGGGTTTGGCAAAATGTTACCCGACGAATAAAACTAATAAGTCATATTTATTTATTTGTAACGCAATATTTTGATTCTCATCAACAAATTTCTATTATTGCAAGCTGCAAAAGTTAAACAGCATATTTCTATATTTTTGTTAAGAATTGTTATTTAGTATTAAATAAAATGTTTACATATAATGAATGAGGGGGCAATTCCGAATACAATTTTCTTTTTATTCTCACCAGCCACGCCACGACGACTATTCGAATATTAATTCTGACAGCATAGATTTATAACACAATGTTGTGGTTTCCCACACTTGGTGAAAAACTTACTATCACCCGCAGGTCGATTCGTGGGCCACCAGTAGGACAGGGCTGTAGAACAGAATCAAGAACAAAAATATAATCTAGAAATGAGTGTGTTCTGAAACGACTCAGTGAAAGGTGAGCAGACCCATACTGAGTCATAATCATGCGGAATTGTCGCAAGACGAGTTGGCAGAACGCTCTACTATTCATTTCGACCGCTTATTGCATATTCGGAGCCGAAAAGATATTACTCACACAACGAAAATAGAAATATTATTATACAATCACTTCACACTCCGGAGACGACCTTCTGAATCTCTCTTGACCCAGCGTCGGTTCTTCCACCAAAATCTAGAAGTTGTGATTTTTTTAATTCCCGGAAGCCCACGCGCGATGTCCAACGCGATGACGAACGCACTCGTGTCAACTGTCATCCAGACGCTGGCAATACGTCATCAAGACGGACGTAAGAGATAGACTCAGCGACAATTCAAAAGATGTCGAGGCGAGCAATAGGCGGAGATATTTTATTAATACCTCACAGTGAGACGTTCGCAAGAAGATAGTAGTGGGATCCTTCTCGGTTTCGCCAACTCGTAACTTTCTGAAAATAATGCAAAATGGCTGCCTAACACAAATTGCCAACTTCTACTAAACAAACCCTCGAAAATCACACACGTGCAGGTAATAACTATATTAATAGTAGTCACAAAAGTGACTATATGGTTTTAAAATAAGAGTATACACAAGTTAATAACACGAACTATGGTATATGGTAATATTCGTTCCACACGCTCGATGCAGAAAGAACATAGCGCCACAAGAGCTGGTGAATTGATTTTATGGCCAATATTGGCGATAAATTTAAGTTTTAACAAATCAAAAAGTACTGCCAACATAAGGTGAGGTACACCTATCATTACTTTGTATACAACTCCTGTAGCACCATCCAACCAGTTAGACTAGCAATAAATAAAAATTAATTAATTAATAATTTACAGACAAAAGAGTTACAACCTGTTTATGCTAACGAGGTCAATAAACTATTCACTGCCACTACTTAACAATAAACACAGTGCGTTCCCGGTCATGCTTTTATTCTTAGGTTACAATTTTTCTGAGTGAAGTAAAATGACAGAGTACATGATCCAACTGTGTATTGCCTAGTCACCTCGTGTCTGCACTTCAGACAACGTAAATTACCACTAACTCGATACACACCTTTCCTGGACGACCAGAAAAGAGAGTCAAATACCTTCATATTCATAATCATCCGTATCTTCATAGTCATCCGAGGTGCATCAGTCTGCCGAGAAATATTCCAAAACGAGTATTCCCTTTCTCGGGAGTAATTTTCTCAGAGACCCTTCAATCGCGATGAAAGAGATACAGTATTTAGGTATTGACGCTGAACTGGCCCGATGCCTGCAACAATGGTAAATGGTGTATATTATTTTCACGAGGTCGTCAGCAACGCCACAACGGATCATCCAAAACACGCGCTATCATGGCAAATTCAGGATATTGTTTTCCGTTACTAACAGTTCAATGCAACTCAACATTGTGTTCGGGTCCTAATGACCTCTCAGTATCTGCGATAAATAAAATAAGCTCCAATAAAAAAAACTGTTCAATAATAGTTTATAAAAAGTATTCGGAAGGAGCCCTTTCTCTTTTGACAGCGATCAAAACAGAACAGTGCACTTTCAATCTTATTTTTTACCTAGTATAAATGACTGGTATCGTATTGATATATAAAAGTAATTTAAAATACGTAGTCCACGCCTGGAAATGAGTTTTAAACGATGAAATATATTTTATGCTAAACCTGCACAACTACATCTGGTAATACATTTCAAAACAACGAACTTATTACAATAGAAATTTACAGTTTTGCCAAGTTAAGCCTTCTAATGAAAATAGTATCACTTTCTAAACGCGACTAACGAAAATTTGACCCTTGAGGAAAATGCTAGTTAACACATAACTCATTGTACGAATTTCTGGAAGATAGAGTCGCTTCACGTAACCATTAGTGTCGGAAATAAAACTTCATCGTGCGACGCTCAGTGCCACATGATCTTCAGACAATATTTATTTGTAAAAAGGCCTTACGTTACATTTAACGATGGACCAATTTAATATTATGGTTACATCCCAACATCCTTCTTCGTATATCCTTCCGCGAGTGCTACTACCTCCACCATCGCCTCAATCTTCACACTTACACAGATTTTCTTAAAACGGAATCGCCGGGACGAACAAACCTGACATCGCCGTGACCGAACAATTGTTTATAATTGTTCATGGTCGCTCGCTGTCGCGAGCCATATTATAATTATCATACCCTAACATACTAATATAACAGGTGGCGGAGAGAAGAAAATAGTGCGGAACAATATTTCTTTATAATTACCGTAAATATGAAGAGCGAAACTTACATTTTCGGAATCACAATAATATTTGTAATATGGCATCAATGATTTTTTTGAACCCTGATAGGACCAGATAGGATCTTATATTTGGCCCAGGCAAATTTCATTTTCACCACAAAATAATAAATATTCGTACCTTTGCAGAAGGCGATGAAATATGAAGTACATTGTTGAAAACATCATACACAGATATTGTACGTATTATTTGTGCCTTTACATTTCGAAACCGATAACATCTCCAAAACAATAGTTCGCCATTCTCCATCACATATGAGCGAGACACAATAAGATCTTGTAGTACGCTAATTCAGAATCTTCCAGGCTTCGTTCAACAACATTCAACCACGTGGCTGGCACTGAACATTAGTCGTATAAAAAGTATCTCCCAAAACGCAAGTAATCATAACAGATTTACACCAAACACGAAGCAAAAGTTGAGGTTTGCAACATTTCTTCTTAATTCACAAATCTTGTCAGGAAACAAAGTAATCGCACACTGATCATCAACTCGTGCTCATAAAATTCCTGTGCCTGCTCCAGCTTGCACTGAAATTAAGCGCGCCATTGCAAATACGGAAGGAAGAAACCAACGATGTTAGGTGATTCTTGGAATGACGTTAATAAATGATTAACTGACAACGGTATATTTAAGAAAATTAATATACGATAGGTTTAAATTAATGAATTAATGCAATTGAGGAATACGTGAAGCAAATTGGAACTTTTTAAGTTCGCATTCACGGAAAGATTCGTGAAGAGTAATGCCCTCTGTTGACGTTTATGAAAACTACTAAGAGCGAGCTGTTGAAGAATGAAGGGAGGGGAGGAAGGATACATGCCATCATGTTACTAGGAGAGGGAAAGATCGGTAGGATTTGATGAAGGGTCAGTATTACGAATATCTTTCATTACCATTACTGTGTGGTATTTACACTCATTTATTTTGTTGACAATTTATTTATATTCCATTGTACTCCTGTACTCCTCAGAGCAATCGGTGTAAAATTCAAGACAGAAATATATTATGTCTTAATTTTAATAAGGAATGAATTTTCAAAGAAGCTCTTCCAAATGTATTATCAAGACGTGTGCTAATGAACGTTTGCATGAATTAGGTATCACGGAGAAGTGAAAATTGAGGACTTCTTAAAGCAGTTCATATATAATCTCTTTCCTTGTCTCAGTCTTCAGATTAATAGTGTTGATTAATAAATACATACGAAGCATGGCCCTCATTTGTTCGGTCACAAAATTCATTACATGAAATTATGTAAAAGTCAGATTTCAGTGATAAAACAAAATATTGTTTAATCGTTCGTTTTCTTGGTACGAGAACATACAATGAAGTATGAATGTGGAAGTATATAATCGTTCTTGTTTGAACAGCGCTTTTTATTTTATCGATGGAGAAGAAGGTACTTCGATAATTTTCAAATACGACGTTGAGAGTTTGTGAAACAGGATTTGGGAAAACATTTACATTCCATAATCTAATTTCAACAATTAAAATCTAATGAATTAAAAAGAAAAATTGTTTCAAAGTAGCTGTAGATACAATATTTAAATACCTATCAGACTTTAAAACTGTTTACTGTATTTGACATTGTATTTAGTACGGCATTCGTTCTAAATTCGTGAATACTTCCATTTTAGAAATGCGATAAATAAAAATGGAGGTGTATAGAAAGGGATTTTTAAAAATTTTGTTTGAAATATGGTCAGAATACAGACTTGAAATGTTAATGAGAGAACAGAAAAATTTTCTTCTGGGTAAATTTTATGTTTCCGCACTCTTTATTAACTCGACCTTTCATTATTTCAATAATTTATCGCTCGTCCCGCCCTTGCAAACCTTTGTAGTCCTAATAGTTTTTACAAGCGTCAACAGAGGGCACGACACTTATCAAATGCAAACCAATGTGTCCCTGAACCGCCCTGAACAGTGAACCGTCATATTTCAATGATTGTAGACATTCAGTTTTATTTGCGGTCATAAGTAAATTTAAATTATAATTGTTTAAACATATTCATATTTTTCTCACGAATTTATTAATTAAGGTACAGTAAAATTTGACGAATAAGCGCAGATCTCTTTCTCTAACTGATACGATGAGGCAGTCAAGAGTTGAAAGTGGTGGGGGGAAAAGTATTCTCTTCCTGTTCTGCACAATACAGCAACATTCACGTGCGGTTCATATGAATAGTAAGATTGCATCTCAGTATGCTATGTATCAATCGTTTGTACTAGTGCTGTGAGCTGCTTGTGAGTTTGTGACAATCATTGTGATCCGTGCTTATTTTTATAATTGTCACATGTTATTATTCTTTCTTTGAGTGTTGGGCCGAAAACTTAAAGAAATGCTGTTTGTGGATTACTTAACGGTTACTTGTGATGCAAATTTACCGAAAAGACGAGTCAAGTCAATTATTTTATTCCATACGAGTACGCTGAAGTATCATTTCCATATTTATTTCATTTCGTGAAACAACTTCACCACGCGCTGAGGTCTCGTGTTGGAGAGAAGCTATAAAGGTAGCAAATCAACATCTATATACGAGTATTGTTATTACTATTATTAGTATTACAAATGTAATATCAATTTATATTCCATCTTAAAGTGTGAGAGCTTACCCAAGCAACGACGCATGCATGACTCCACAGTTCATTCGGTATTCAGTCATGTAGTTACATTATCTTTGCTAACCCTAGTTAAGTCATTTTGTTAGGACGATAGCCAATAATTTTACGATCCTTTTTACTTACTGTGAGCGTGAAGTTCCAGATTGCCTAGTGAATTTTAGTAATACTGAAGTATCAAAATGAATAATTAATGACTCGTGACTTTATGATGGACGAATACTAGATCTATATAGTTTGTGATGTTAAGTACACAACATTTCGACTTAATATCACAAAATATATAGTATTCGTCAATCATAATGTCGTAAGTCTTTACTTATTTATTTATTTTGATTATACAATGGACGTTAATTGTAGTAGAATACTGAAGTAAGTTCCAAGAAAATTTTAGTCGTTGAAATCAACAATGTGCTATGTGAAATACTCTTAAGAAATAAATAGCGAACACAAGGGGCATACAATAATTATTTCCTAGATAATTATAAATATTTTATTGAAATACTCTGTTTTGTCTTTTATCTGCTAGTTAGGTGAGCCAATCTGCTCACGTCGAATGCTTCATTCAAAATGTATGAGGAATGCTTATGTTTCAATGAAAAATATCGAAATGATGCTGGAGTGAGTTTACGTGACAGAAACTTCTAGAATTATCCAGGAGAGTGCTGCATTCAAGGTTAATGTCCTAATCTTACTCGTATTATACAAGTAGTAATTTTATAATCGGCTATCTCGTAAACTTTAGTGTATCTGGTGAAAATTCGTTTTACAAAATTATCATACGCGCAATAATTGTAAGTTTAAATCTGCTTATGTCTGTGAACGAAACAGTTCCTTCCCTTCCGTCTGAGATACATCCGCTGGGCGCTCACCTACAGGTCATGACATTTGACTATTCTGTGGAATGTGTTACTCTGAAATAATGCACAACACTCGCTACCGTTTGCTATGGAATGATAAATGACACATTTCCCAGTAGCGCGAGCGCCATGCTTGGATAGTCGTCTCTGTCACGGTATTATAAGAAATAATGATTCATCGGTAAAAGAATACTTTTATTAAAAAATCTACTTGAAAATATTCTTATATTGACTGAATAGGATCGTTGCTCTATCCCCTAATAAAATATTAAAAAATCTCTGACCCCCTAGTAAGACCTTAAAAATTTAAAGTATTTATCAAAATGTCTATAATGTTATTAAATTAATACGACCCTAATTTTTAAAAACGTTTTATTCTTTAATAAGTATTTTAATAAAAAAACATTACATAACTAGCCAAAATTTCGGATATATTTTATCCATCCTCAGGGCTTGTTACAATATTTGTACATCAGTCATCCACATCTCCAACCTATACACGGGCACATGAGGCGCATCCTCCCTACTTACTGCATACAATAACAACCTCTTTACTTGTTTTCAAATGTATTATGTGCGCGTTGACTGAAGTCAAGTTGCCAACTATTCACGAAACTTGGAAATATTCACCAAAGTATTTTTTATTAATTAATAATTCTTTCTACTGTTTTTTTATATTGGATGGTAACAATAATTTTGTGGTTTTAAAACTTAATTAATTTAGACTGTCGTTTGACTCCTTCTTTGACAAAAGAGTCGCATTGTCTTCAGTCTCGTGATTCGGCTGCCATTTCCGTTAGAACAGTAGTTTCCACAGTTTTTGGTGAATTATTCTTGAAAATGCTCCGTAAGGTATGAAAATCTTAATATCATTGCGTTCCTATTTCCATTTTCTATGTTTTAGTAGCTTTTTTCGCTATGTTAAACCGGTACTTTTGCCAGAATATAAAAAAAACATGAGCCCACGAAAGTTTCTCCACATAAAGTCCATAGTAATTTAACGTTATTCAAAACTTTGCGCGGTAAGGGTATGAAAATTCATTGCCTCTAGATAGAGAATGGTTCAAACTATCATTTAAAACATTTGAGGGGTGGGGGTACTTAAACCTAGTCCCTCTGATGCGTCTATAGGTTGGAGATGTGGATGAGTGATGTTGATGTACAAATATTGTAACAAGCTCTGAGGATGGATAAAATATATCCGAAGCTTTGGCTAGTAATGTAGTGTGTTTTACCTATTCCTCACGATAATATTCCTGAAATACCAGTGGTCAAGAACTATATTACGTTAACATATTAATCCCCCCTCAATCTCCATTTTTAGTACCCCCGCGCCCTAAAAATATTCCAAAGACTTGGTTTGCGTCATGACTCCCCACTAAGTGCACACCGCGTTATGTAAACGCACCCCGTTTTTAATCATTTCTGTCACGAAATTAAAAAAAGATGAGAATATATACATTTATAGAAGTAATTCCTTACCTAGTTTGAAACAGGCTTTGGGTCTGCCAAAAATTCTATTCACTCCGGAAACAACGCTGGGCGAATTAATATTTTATAGCTGTTGATGTTATCATTCGATATTAAATGATGTATAGTAGTCATTGATTCGTATTATCTAACAACTCGAAACACGATAACATTTCACCGGTATAATAATTTTTAAAATAACAAGAGAAAAGTTTGAACGGTAAGAAACCATCATCGGGTTTTCGTAAAGGGAAAATAACTAAAAATGTATATCCAATAGTGTAGAGAGGGTAGAAAGAAATAATAATTAACTTATAGGGATCGGCGTACCTGAATGCCCCTGATTGGAACGCCGAGAATGGTAGCGAAACAGTGATACGCGCTGAACTCAACACATTCAAGTCATGATACTTGCATTCGCAAACTGTTTATTTATTTATTCTTAAATCAATAGAAAGTTTGTGTCTTTTTTTGTGTGTAAAAGCTCTTACACATCCGAGTCATACCCCTATATATGGTACATGTATTCCAACAATATGGTTTCAAAACAACATTCCTCACTCTTGATACCCTTAAAATATTGTGTACCGGAAGACAAATTTCTCCCTCCCAAGTCAGTAGTGTGTGTCAAATTTATTTATTTTTATTTACCCACATGTACACGGTGCTATCACTATATACCTTCAAGGAACTGGTCTTAACTCCGCACGAATACTTCTAGATACGCTTTCAAACACCACAGATGATAATATTTCGCAACGCACCTCATAGATTTGAATCACACTTTTAATGCAGAGGATTTCCATGTTTGGGAAATAAAAAATTGATATTAGAAAACATGAACTAGAAACTTTTCTCGTACACAACATGCTTTAAACTTATATTGTATCTCATTAAATAGCAAAATATTGATATTTTCTCTCATAAATCTAGCTTTGCCACATCTGCTAAAACACTCAATGGGCAATACCAAAATTCATTCAGTACAGAGGTATGTTGGGTTCCTTCGGTAATTCTATTTCGTTTTCTCTTGTTTCTCTACTATTTCCATTTATTTGAATTTTGTAATGGACAATGTCTAAATACTGCAATTTTAATTCAACAGAATAGTAACATTTTTGTTTAGTATTGTATATAATTTTTTAGTTTCATATTTACTTTCTTGTTTATTATTTTCTCATATAATACCAATTTCTAATTTAGTCTAATTGTCCAGTCTTTATCGAAATTGTAAAAGAAGCGTGTCTCAAGAAAAGTAAGATATTTTAGTGTTTTTTTTGGTTGGGGCTTTAGGGCTCGTCAACATCGAAGGTCATTAGAGCCCATAATTTTAGTTAAAACTAAAACAAATGGAAAAGAGAAAAAAAATTTTTTAGTGAATTTGAAGGTTATGTACCTAGTGGTCTTAACCCAGAAATGACCACTAGGTACATAACTTTCAAATTCACTAAAAAGAATCCTTTCTCTTTTCGATTTGTTTTATAATACATGACCGTTTCTTGTATACGATATACTTGCGTGCATATATTAAAACAATATCCTTCGCAGCTAAGCTGATGTAATTAAACAATTTCATGTACTAATTAAGTTTCTCTCAGACTAAAATGCTGCTCAGTGCCAGCCCCTTAAACTGCCGCGGGCAGTTTTCAGTCAATATTTTTCAGATAAATTTTCTGATTTCCATATCGTTTCTGATGAATACTTAATTTTTACATGTTTATAAAAAGATAAAAAGCTTAAACCTAGTTAGCAGGGCTTGATAATAAACTGTAAAGAGGCAAGTGAGCATACATGCATGCGTGTCTTTTTTTAATAAAAACATGTATGATTCTGTAACTTATCTAAATAGAAATATATGTTCTTGTGTGCTTGTGACCTGTAATTGTTGTTCACAGACGCAAGATTGTTGTTTTCGTCTTTGCGAAGTAGATCTGACCGAGAAAGAGCAGTGTATCGTTGTGCTGATACACCACACTGTGCAGAAGGCTTGGATAAAACCAGTTCCCGCGCAGCGACCTCTTTGAAACATCGCGCCAAGGAAAACAAGATGGCGGCGGACGCGACATATGACATACGAGAGAATCTATTTACTAGAGAGAGATAATAAGTGAAACCGGACAAATTCTGTGAGTGTTTGCAGCCAAAAATATTTATAACGTGGTTGGAAGCCAGGGAAGATGACTTACGATGACAAGAAAATTTCTTCTGTTAGAAGTCTGCGTTGGCCAAATAGCCTTTGGAATGTATGGTTCCCTTAAGAGTGACGTGTTGCAGAGCATCGGCATACTTACCTGGCACAGGGGTTACCGTGATCACGAAGGCGGTTCCCCCAGGGTGAGGCCCTTCCATTGCACTTCGGTTGGGTTGACCCCTGCGATTATCCCTAATGTGGATAACTCGGGTGCGTAATTTTTGGTAGTGGGGACTGCGTTCGCGCTGTCCCCGATTAGTGAAGTCAAACAAGGCTATTCTATTCTCTAATGTATCTTCTATGGAGTGTACGATAATTTTACTCTCCACACTTAATTTAGCGGCAGTATTTGGATTGTATGAAATTGTTACAATATTTTGAACTACAGAGTGAATCCTGAATCGTATGCGGACAGAAATGTGTGACTGGTCCCATTTATTCATAGAAGTGTTATATGACGTATTATTACGTATCTTACGTATGTTTCTATGTAAACAACGAAACTGGATAAAGCAGACAATGTGTTAAAATTATTAAATCGTTTAAAAAATTCAATGGGCTGAACAAGTTTAGAGTACTTATCCTGGCAAGTCTCCTTCTGAATGAAGACGTCCTATCACTACGCAAAACATCTGTCGAATTCAGATGTCGAGGCGTGATGCCTGCACTCACTGGCAACCAGTCAATTGTATCGCAGACGCGGTATAATTCACAGTTGCTGTTTAATTCTAGCAATGGATTTAGAGGAAGCAGTTGTATGTAAACAATTAGGTTCCAGTAACGATACAATTTAAGAAATAGTGAATCTAGAAGATGTACGGAAGAAACTTGGTATAGGTTTGCAGGATTAATGGAAAAATTATGCAGACGCGATAAGGGAGTAAATGATCACGGTTGTAAACGAGATGGTCATTCTAATAGGAAAAAGAGTGATACTATATAAGAACAAGCTATAAAGAATGGAAAGAGGAAAATATTGGTTAACAGAACGAGGAAAACGAAACAAGGAGATAATTGTAATCTTACTGTTTAGGTGAGAACGACAAATCAAAGAAAGTACGTCAGGATTTGGAAGATATTGAGGTACGTAGAAAGCCAAGGAAGGAAATCAGGATGTAAGTACTGATATGAAAGACAAGTTTGTGATTAATATAGTGGAAATGCAATTGGCACGGGGGCACCACGTCGAATTTCAGAAAGAAATGAGAGAAATATCCGCAAGTCATCAATGACTCGAAAGCATTGAAACTAAATAATCAGTTATTTGGAGTTTGATGCCCAGGATAATCAGGTGTTTTAAATTATGTTGCAGTTATATGCGGCGAAGAGGTTACAAAGAAATAGTGAATTTAGAAAGTTCGAGACGGAAATAGCGTATTTCCTTCAATATTACGTTTGGTCAAAGAAACCTCTTTTTACATCCCATTTCGAAACGTAATCATTCACAGTTTAAGCGTTGATTTTCAAGATTTATTTACTGTCCTTTTCTCAATAAAATTTGAAGTGTCTCATTTTTTTCGACAATACCATTCCCTTTGTGTTCCCTTTTCGTTAAATTACCCAAGAGAGTACACTTGGTCATCCACGATGTCCGTTTGTAGAGAAATTTCACAGCAGTTAGTTCACAAGCTACAGGGATAAGGTAATATGAGAGTACCGATGACTATGTTAATAAATATAAACTTTATCGTCAAAAAAGCAGTTACAAACAGCGTATGACCACGCGGAGAATAATTAATTTACTCTCCGGAAGCAAGCCAGGGACCATCCCATCAATTCCGATCAAGGGTCCTAAGGCAGAGACTGATTTAAAATTTCAACATACTCCTAACGATTAAAATAGTTCGGCACGTGTTATAATATTAACATAATACCAACAAATATTGTATTTAATATAACAAAAAAGTCACTTCACAAGTACGTATTATTATCAAAGTATAAACCATCGGTAAGTATTGTTGATTAATCGTAACTATTGAATAAACTACCAAGATTGGGTACATAAACTAAATTTATAGGAATAATAAGACAATACAAGCATACAGGAAAATAATTTTGAAATTGTTATCAGATATTTTGAAAGTACTACAACAATGGCGTGATAAAGTACAATACGGCTTTAATTTTTATTAAAATCAATAAATTATTTTACGATGTAGAAGCAGTGGTGCACTAGGTAGCTTTTAATCGTGGATTTGAAGAGATATCTTGTATATTTTTGGGCAGGGAATTATATAGAACGATTCCCGAATTATACTACCCTTTCTGTCAAAATGCGGTCGACACTAGGATTTCATTGAATGACCTGATTTTTTAATGAATTAGGTGTTATCTATCAACTCGTCTTATAAGATTTGGACCTTGTGAGGCTGATATTCGAGTGAAACAATCTTGAAGTTGTACGGGGTCTCATGGGAGAAGCCTTTGAAGGGATGGCCTGAAACATATTCCCACGCAATTTTTAATGAAATAAATTTTAAAGAAAATATCACACGTCACAAATCAAATGTAGTAATGAACAGTACGAAATTTGACTTCGGGAAAATTACGTTATACAATTGTCACTACAATTAGAGAACAAACGAGGCCATACTTCAAATAAGCAGTTCCAATTGTACTGTATCATTAATGATCCGTAGTTTTTAATAAACAATTCATGAATTACTGCTATAAAGACTATTTTTTACTATTAACAAGATATAACGTTATTTTAAGTTTTATAAACTTATGTCCCTAGCACTCATATTACCTAAAGAAGGAAAAAGTACGAGCATTATGTTGCAGCGTGATTGGAGAAGAAAAGATTCGCATTGGTCAAGTACTGTTTACGAGGGACTGTACACCAAATAAACAAAGATGGCTCGACTGGAGTTTCAGGGCAGCCACTACAAATATTTCAGAAGTAAACTAAAAAGAAACTTTTCAGGACTTATAATCACTAGTTAGACTCGGATTACACGAATACCGTAAATGTAGACATCTGTGAGATAACTTCACTATCATTTTGAACATTCATTTTAGTGTAGCAAAACATTAAAATAAATCCAAATATCAATAAGTGCTCATAACTTACGAAAATTGCTAGTTGATTTTTTTATTAAAATATATTATTAAGAATGTCTTGATTATTACCATTAACGAGGTAATTTTAACAGTAAATATCAAGTAACCTTGTAATACATGACTGAAAACAAGAAATAAGTCTGAAAGTTAATATATTTTATAACACTCAACAATTTAGCAAATCAAAAACTTTAATAATATCTTATTGAACAGTTAAAAATTAGATTGCGTACAAAAAAATTAAGGTGAATGATACATTAAGAAAATTAATCGAAAACAGCACCGCATACTCTACTGATCAATAAATTTTTATGTGGTTCATATCTCAAAACGAGTGCTATCCACAGCACAATGATCCTCATGGCCAGTTATAAAATTGCTGAGTAAATCAACATCTAAAAAATTACAACACTGATCATCACTTCTATAAAAGCTGTTAAAATTAATAAACTACTTATGGATATTTACTTATCGATGGATAAAATACTTATGGTTAGTAACACCTTTGCGAAGTTCCGAAAAGACAAATGTGATATGGATTCCTGAGAAAAATTGTCAATGAATGTAACAGGACAGCGTCACTTCATTTTCTCACCAGGAGTAAATATATTTCCATGAAGAAGTTCTCATGGTTGTTTAACTTTAATGTTATTTGAGAATAGAGTTTTTACTTATACCATACGGTTAACTTAAAATCATACTGAAACTACCTAATCAAGCAATTGTCTCTTCCGTTTTGCTTCATGTATCGGGAGAAATTGTTCACTAGAATATTCACGAGATTCGCTCGTGTGCGAAAGATTGAATAGGCTGTTAAGGCGTTTATAATGCCTTCATATACATTAGATGTGTACCAGTGCTGCGGAAAGAACATTGTAACTAACATTAAAGGAAATGAATTGAAAGTAGATAAAAAAAATCAAGATTTCTTGGACGACTCACACAATGTATTCTAGGAATAGGTTTTTTAATTTTGTATTTCACTAAAAAGGACAAAAATAGCGTTTTAAAGGAAAATTTAATACTGTTATGTCCAGATTGGTAGTGGTAAATACAACGTGATGGAAAAATACGAACTGTAATATACAACACCGGGAATAATTTGTGTAGGTTGGCAGTTCTCCCAAACTCGGTAACATCATTTAGCGAGTCTTGCGTTTATTATGAGTCAGAGCAGAGTGGTATTAAAGATTTTGACGAGCTATATGAAATAGGAATATGTATACAAATTGCAAAAGGAGAAGTTTACCCCATGATTAATCCATGGTTGATAGAGAATGTATGGAGTAGGCAAAGGCTGTAGCTACGAGTAATCAAACACATTGTATGGTAATATAAAAATGGATAGAAACTGTCTTTATACACACACGTAAGTCAGAAATATGTAATTGTAGTACGATAAATTCCAAAGTATTTGTGGGAAATCCATTAGTTACTGTTAGTTAAAAATATTGAGTGATTTAAATTGGGAGTAGAGCAAAATAAAAACTTAGAACGCTTAAGATTACTGATTTTGAAAATAAGAGTTAAGATGAGTGGCAAAGTAACAAGTAAAGTAAAGTAGGGATAGGATGGGGTAGAGATGAAATTAGGAGAACAATTGGAATATAAAGTAAATAATGAGAGACCTTGTGATACTGCTGGGGAGTGCTGCAAAGAGCAGGAAAATAAAATTATGAAAACTCTGTTGTTTTTGCATAACAACGTGCGAAAACGGAAAAGAAATCCCGGAGAATATTGGGTTAATCTCTCTTTGTAAGAGAGGTCGTGTGTGAGTCAGTGTGTGTGTGCTTACTGATAGACTTATTCATCAATGCAGAGCAAACACTATCCGAGATATAAACTTGAAATTTTAACGGGATTTTGCTTCCATATTGTATAAGCTCACTAGAAAAGCATTTTCTGAAATTATGATTTCAAAGGGGTGAATTAATGCGAAAAGTTTTTTTTTTTTTCGAATTAGCGCATTTATCGGAATTGATGGGATGGTCCCTTGCTTGCTTCCGGAGAGTAAATTAGTTTATTGTCCTCCACGTGGTCATACGCAGTCTGTACTGTTTTTTGACAATAAAATTTATTATTATTATCGCTATAACTCGCGAACTAATTTTTTGTTTGTATTTATTTATTGCTGTCTGCAGATAATGCTATTTGCTTATTAGCAATTACGTATTTGTGTCTGGTTGAAATAAATATGAACCCTTAAAGCGGCCTTAATAATATGTATTTGAAAATGAACATTCAAAAACAACTGTAAGACTTTTTTTTTTTAATTCATGAAACGTGGCGGATTAATTTTTGGCGCAATTACTGATATACATTACAAAATTATTAGTTACATTTTAGTAACTAAGAAATAATACAATACAGTTAACGGAGTTTTATTAAATTATAGGTTCTAAAATTAAACTATGAATTTACTAATAAGGAGTAGAAGGAAGACACGACTGAATGTTAGCGAGTATTGACATTGCTTTTGGAGACACTCATTCGCTGGGAGGAATTGTAAAAGGAAGAGCATCAACAAAACAGAAGTAACAGTGTCAGTGGGTATACGTGTGTAGGAGTATTAAGATCGAGTGTACTGTATCTTATACGATTAGGTCAGAGGGAATCATTGAATTTTTTTAAAGTCTGTCTTTGGCAATTGCAGAAATACTTCATCGTCAAGAAAAGACTGCGTATGACCATGTGTGGGATCAAACTAAGTTACTCTCCGGAAACAAGCAAGGGACCATCCCATCAATTCCGATAAAGGACAGTGGAGGATTAAATACTTATTTAAAAAATTGATAAAATAAGTACTGTTATTAATTCATTATTCCCGCATGAATCATAGGTATAATATGCACCCAAAATTCGAGATGAATAACAAAAGTATTAAATGGCATTCCCGCCTATGGAAAACCGGAGAATTACCCGGCCCAGTATGGGGCTTAAGAGATAATGTAAACAATCGTGGCAAGGTTGCGTATTTATTTCATTACGGGTGTAATTTTACGTCTTTATCGTAGTGTTAAATAAGTAGATTTTATATCAGAAAAGCAGAATAATCTGCATGTGACCATATGGAAGACAAAAACCTTTACTTTCGGGAAGCATGCAAGTGACCATGCCATCAATTCCTATGGAGGGGGCATGCAAGTGACCATGCCATCAATTCCTATGGAGGGGGACTGGCCAATGTGTAATTTCTGCGCCTCATGGTAAATCATGACATGCGCCCCCAAGATAATTTTTTTTACAAATGCATACTACTTTATTTGATAGTTTGAACCATTTCCTATCTTGTGGTGATCAACTTTTATTTCTTTACAGCGCAAATTTTTGAATTATTTGACTTAAAATTTCAATGGTCTTACATGGAGAAACTTACGCGGGGGTTATGTGTTTTTTCGATATCCTAACACAATTATCGGCTCCACATAGCGAAAACAACGCAACGAAAATAGCAACACAATCCCATAAAGATTTTCGTACCTAAGGCGGCATTTAAAGGACTAAGTCAACAAAAACTGCGAAATGTTTTACCGGAAACGGCAGTCGTATCACGTGACTATAGACAATGTGACCCTCGTCAAAGAAAGAGTCAAATAAGAATCTAAATTTATTAGTAAGTTTTAAATCAGAAAATAATAGTCCAAGTTCAACAGTAAAAATCAGTAGAATTATTTATTTATTAATTAGAACTCCTTCGTTGAATATCTCTCGTGAATAGTTGCCAACTTGACTTCAGTGAACGTGGATATGATATACTCAAAGTCACGATACTTTGCCTAAAATTATTCAATATGACTGCCTTAAACAAATTGACAACTTCTACGAAACAAATCCTTGAAACTCACTTGCAAAAATTTCAAGGAAACAGAGGTAGGAAAATTTCAGGAAAAGTATGGTCACAAAGTATTTAAGTAATATCCACATAAATATTAATAGTAGTCACAAAAGCGACTATTTGCTTAAAGAAATACAAGTTAATAACACAACAAACAAAGACAAAGTAAAGTCTAGCTGCCCTCTGAGAAGTTACCAAATTTGGGAGAACTGTCAACCTACTCAATTGATTCCCCCTATGTTTATACTACTCGACTTGGTGATATTTTCATCTTATACATTTTATTCACTACCACCAAACTTGACGAAATAGCTCTAGGAAAACCTGTCCTTAAAATACTCTTTTTTATCCTTCGTAGTGTAACCCAAATTTAACATTCCTATTTATAAAATACAAAACGTAAATTATCCAAGAAATCTTAATTTATTAATCTACTTTCAACGAAATTCATTTTACGGCAGTGTCTTTGTTGTTTCCTTAGCGTTGGTACACCCGTAAGGTATGTGTAAGTGCTACCATACGATGATTTTAATATAAAAACGACAATCACAGGCAGTCCAAGTCTTAACGAGTTTCGGGTTTTTGTTCTAAAATATTGGTGGTTGCTGCCCTGAAACACCACTCGAGTCCGACATATTTGTTTTTTTAGTGCCCAAACTCTGGATAACTTTAGTATAATATTCGTTCCACACGCTCGATGCAGCGCCACAAGAGCAAGTGCAAGAGCATAGTTGTCCGAGGTTACGAATTCAATTTCGAATATCTTGCCAACAGAACGCGAGGTACCTTTTTCATTGTGTTGGCTACATTGAGTAAAGGTTATATACCATCATCATGACAGTTAGACTGACAATAAATAAATATATAAATAATTTACAGTCAAGAGAGCTGTTACAAACTGCGTATGACCACATTGAGGACAATAAAGAAACTAATGAACACAGTTATTTTCCGTTCGTGTTTTTTTTTTCTTAAGTTGAATTTCTCGAAGCAAAGTACGATGACTTTTACTACACCTTAAACGAATTACAAGAACCGACCCACAATGCAACGTAATTCCTCCTCGCAGTCTTCTCGCGGAACAAAGCGCCGCGTTCTTCTCAGAATGACTCAGACCTCTCCACCTCCTCTCAAACCTGTTTCTCCCTCCCGTCCCCAACCACAGTCTGCTTGGGCCACGAAACGATTTCGAACTTCCCGCCTCGTTCAGCCAATCAAATTATTTTCCACACAATTTTTTAAAATATTGTTTGAAATGTAAATCATTTAATGGCATATGGCGTAAAATAATTTTTGCCAGGGGATTGTAGAACGCACGTGAAAGTATATATAAAAGAGAAATTCTGTAGTGAGAAAATTAAGGTTTGAACACTTCGCGACCAATATTCGAAGTTTGGATGCAAATACCTTACCCTTTCCAACTCACTTCGGGGAGTCCGAAGCCTTCGAGATTCTCTGTGACTAATCGTTGTATAACGTGTACTCAAATCCTTCGGGAACATTCAGCGGTGCGGGGGCGCCCGGTGTCTTGGACGAAAGTTGGCCCTAAACTTGTCTCAGAAGGCGACGTTGACTTCCCTTTTGTCTCCTTTTTTTTTCTACCTACAGGGAAGGCTCCCGGATTTGTAGAAATTATTCTTTGTAACGTATAATTTTTTTAAAGAAATAATAAATTTAATAAATTTCTTGTCAAAAAAGCAGTTACAAACTGCGTATGACCACGTGGATAACAATAAACTAATTTACTCTCCGGAAGCAAGCAAGGGACCATCCCATCAATTCCGATCAAGGGCCCTAAGGCAGAGGCTAAGGATTTAACATTTCAACATACTTCGAACGATAAAAAAATAGTTCTACACGTGTTATAGTATTAACAAATATCAACAAATATTGTATTTCATAAAACAGATAAGTAATTTCACGGGTACGTATTATTATGAAGCTATAAATCATTCGGAAAGTATTTTTGATAATTCGTAACTATTAAATAACACTAAATTCGCGAATAATTATTTCAATAGATGCCGCCCCTAGGCAAGAGCATAGCGAGTCTTTATTTTAAAAAATCCGCCTCTACCTGGAGAAAAACCCGGGCCACGTGTATTTAGTGTATTTTTAAGCATAAATATAGAAGTTGATTTTGTATTGTTAGAACTATGAGAATTGTATATAACTTTGCCGCCGGACAACTGGTCATCAGCGAGAAATTAGTATTTGTTAATTTTGTTGTTAATAATAATTTTATTACAAGTATCTTCACATTTGTATCCATCTTGGTCTTAATATATAATTTTAAGAATGATCATTTGTAAGATTGAGTAGATGAAAAAACGAAAAATCTCTCAATTTATTTCAATCACGTTGTATTCGTCCTGTGATGGATATGTGCTTGTGGTCGTGTACCACTGGAACCACAAAGCTCTCGGGCATCGCACATCCACTATTCATGTGACGCCCGCCGTCCCTCTTGGACTCAACGGTATTATCACTGCTGGTTGTTAATTATAACATTATCGTGAAAATTCAAATGTGATTTATAATTAAAATGTGCTCCTCCCCCTCCGACATGCCAGATAATGCCAGTGTCATTGGAAATTCAATTACGGCGATGGCTCTACTAATGAATTCGTAATGCCCGCTATCTATCCAAAATATTCATGCGCAGCAATTAGAAGAATACCTCGCGTTGTCATAATTTGAGAAGAACGAACAAGTCAATGGGAATGATCAATGTATAATAAACGATCATTGCGGTTGGTCTCGTATACAAACCCATTTTACATCGTAAATCTCGCTGTGGGTTATAGAACTTCAGTCCCTGCATTTCATTCATTTTGTCTTCCTATCTACAAAATAAATAAACTTTATTGTCAAACAAGTAAAATATATCTAAAAAAAAGAAATGTGAATGAAATTGATTCGACTATTTACTCAGAATCGCTGCGCACGGCCAGACAGATTGACGGACGCTATGCCAAAAATCACTTTTTCAGAATCAGGGATCACCAAAACGGATATTTCCGTCGAAATCTCACTTTCGAATTTTCTCACACAATACTTTCTAAATACTACGTATAAGAGAAAGTAATGAAGTAAATTAAACTAAGGTTTTTGGTCCGCGTCGGGTAACAATAATAAATAAATTTTATTGTCAAAAAAGCAGATACAAACTGCGTATGACCACGTGAAGGACAATAAACTAATTTACTCTCCGAAAGCAAGCAAGAGACCATCCCATCAATTCCGATCAAGGGCTCTAAGGGAGAGGCGGATTTAACATTCAACATACTCCTAACGATAAAAAAAATAGTTCGACACGTATTATAGAATTAAAAAATACCAACAATTTAATAAAACATAGAAAAGTCATTTCACAAGTACGTATTATTATCAAGCTATAAAACATTCGGAAAGGATTGTTGATAATTCGTCACTATTAAAGAACACTAAATTCGTTAATAAATTATATGAATTGATGCCGTCTCTAAGCAAGAGCCTAGCGAGTCTTTATAAAAAAATCCGCCTCTACCCTCTCATTTTGAAAACTACTTTTTTGGAATCAGGGAAAACCAAAGCGGATATATTCGACAAAATCACGTAACCTTTTTTTTTCGGTTCTGTATGCTCGGTAGACGACAAAAGAAATGAACTTCAAACTAACATTTTTAGTCCGTCTCAAAGCCAATAATTCAACTTATTACTGTCTTTCATTAGAAATTTGAAAGTAAAATAAATATTCAGAATATATTTTTACTCTACCTCTGCTTCATCCATGTTAAATAATATTTAAGCTTCTTGAAATAGCAAGCAAATGCGTAAATGTAGCAGACATAAATTATTTTATTGCGTCTATACCAAACTTTCAAGCGAAATATCGCTAATGCGGATGTAATGCATACTAATTGTACTTACAGAAAAATTAAGCAAAATCGTTGGAGCCGCTTTTGAGAAACTTTCAAAAGAGTACTTTGGTCTCCATGTGAAGTATCCAGTTTTAAACCACTTTTTGAGAATCAGAGATCACCGAAACAGATATTTCCGTAAAAATCTCGTTTTCGAATTTTCTCACGATTACAATATTTTCTATGTACTACGTATATGAGAAAGTAAAAAGCAGTCGAAAACTGGCCGCATGGGAGCTGCGTTACTCTCAGGAAACTCACAAAGCACCATCTCATCAATTCCGATCAACGCAGGCGGATTTAATATTTATATAAAATAATAAATAAAAATAACTTTTCTAAAACAAGCGTCTATTTAAGCCATGTACCTAAACGAATAAAATAAGTTAAAATTTTTATTAAGGCAATGAAATGCCAAACGCTAATACCTCTATACACATTTCACATGAGTACATTCAACAAAATACACAACGTGAATTCACTATCTTGATCGCTGATAAATGATTCAATATTTTGTGTTCAATTATTTGTTTTCAAAAAGCTTGTCGCGCGAATTGCAAAGAAAACCGTTTCACTTATTTTTCAACAACTCAAGGGTGTAACCAACGAGGGAAAGGGCACGATCCCCCCTAAATTCTCACAAAAAGAAAATGAAGTTAAAAAGGGGGAATATATACATGTTATTCTAACTTCCCAGATTTTAATCATACACCTGGTCTATAAACTCACCAAACGGATGAATACACTTTATTAATTCGTTATATGTGTAGTATGTTCTTTTTTTCACCTTGTCCCTTGGAAAACTGATTAAAATACAAAATTAAAGTAATCCCACATTTATTTGTCTCACATTTGGTAAATTGTTATGAATTGTATTATCATGAAAATCACTCATAATATTTGTTTAGAAGGCAAAAAAACTTTCTACATAAATTGGCCACAATTCTCACCTTTTGTTCGTATAAAGAGGTACTCAGTTAACATGCCAACTCCAACAAACATCTTGCTTAGTGATAGAGTAAGGTAACATGTATTTCATAAGCTGTTGCCTGAACAATCAGTTTACACATTTCCAGTTCCAAATCCTATCCTTGAGACGACCAATTATTACTGTCAGTACAATATGCATCAAAACTCCTCGATATGTGTATACAGAGATTAAGAGCCCAAAATTTCGCAGTCGCGAATCGCGCGAAATTTTTTAATGACATCGGATCGAGATCAAGCCTATTTATATACGTCACCTCATACCAACCTGCCAATTTCAAAAATTTAGGCGAAAAAACACGCGAAATCGGGGAATTTTTCGCGAATTTAAGAAATAAGACATTTACCGCGACATCATCTGCGAATTCAGGCGATTTAACTGCAATTTCGCGAATTCACGAAAAAATCGCGTAATTACGAGTTCAGCTTTTTCTCTACAATTGCTCAGTATGGCTCTCTCACTTGCAATGAATGCACATGTATGCTGAACTTCTATGTCTCACGTTCCTTCAAAATGTCGAGTTAAATGCAATTTTAAAAGGACTGAAAGCGTACCAAAATGAACTAATCAAAAATGTTTGCAGCATTAACTCCATTAATGTGATCTCTACTCTTCTGGCTTTATCTGATAAACATCAAGTTTTTGCATTACACACTGTCAAAGTTCTGTGAATGCTATTCACAAACGTAGACTCAACAAATTTTTTAATCTCAGTACAGTTCCGTTCTCTCAGATTGCAGTTTTAATTTGACATATAAAAATATTTCAACAGTGTTGTGTGTGTACTTCGGTAAGTTAACTGTGTAAAAAAAGGACACATCTCAATATTTTGATGTATTTTAAAATTTGTCACATTTTGGGCTTTACTCCGCCTTTAGTCTTTTACCTACTTTTAAAAAACAGTTTCAATTTGAGTTTGTGGTTTCATGTTCTGAGATAGTAACTCCTCAAATGTAAAATGTTTTTTTTATTGAGGAAATACTTGTAAATTTCTACTAACAAATGTATATTTGTACAATGTAAAAATTGAATAAATTGAAGAAAATAAACCATGCCTAAGTTTTACATTTTAAATGTATTAAATTATTACCCACATTTAGTTTTCCTTTTTGTAGACAAGGAAATTGAGCACTTTGCTCACAGGTTAAATTCACAGAGATGAATTAGAGGAAAAAACGTGAGGGAAAAATTTTACTTGGAAGGTGGGGTCACTGAATTTAAGATAAATACACTTTACTTCAAAAATGGTGTGAAAATGCTAAAAATAGTGTTTTCAACACGAAGAAATTGGAAGTTTCAATTTGACGATAAAATGGGGTCTCTAGAGATAGGAAAGAAATGTATCGTTTGATACATAGAGTTCAGGGAAAATTAATTGTTTTTGTTCAATGAATCTTACTGTGATCCCCAAAAATTTTATAAATTTGTAGGTCCGTTCTTTTTGTATGGAAACCTCATTGCGTTCCATTGACAAAGTAGCTAAACTGGCGTAAGCTTTTCATGTTAACCATATGCCCATGTTCCGAAGTTTCAACATGTGTCTAATTAGTTGGATGAGCTCGTATGATTCAACATCAGTATTGCATGCCTAATTTGGTTCATTTTCTGAAGAAAAGTATTAAATATTTTCAAATGTTACGGGGTTTTAATCATAGTGAAGATATACCTTATTTCACCATGAAGCTTCCATAACACTCAATGTTTATTCTAAATACTTCACCAAATAGAAAAAAGAAATTAAGTTTAAGATTGAGATAGAAATTCAATAAAACTCGTGATAAAATAGGTCTAATATATTGTCATTTTATTTATTTATTTTTTAATCATAGAAAGAATTGATTTTTGTTATGTAGTATACATTACTTTGTATGTGCCCTTAATAATAAATTTATCTTATTATTTAACCATAATATGATTTAAAAATTATTAAATATGTATGAAACAATATAATTTATTTGGTTAGTCCTAATATTAAACTGCAACTCAATATAAATAAAAAAGTTATATATTACAATGACAACTGTACAATAATAAATTTAGATATGTTTAATGTTATGAAAATTTATGAAAATAATTTGATAATTTATGATAAACATGTTATGAAGATTTAAAGTCATAAATTTGTAAGTTTTTATTTTGTAATTTAAAATGTAATGTAATATTCTTCGTGAAAAGTTGTAATATTATATTGTAAACAATGTATTTTGCATTTTATTTAATTATTGTGTATCACAGTTTGTAGTATATTATCTAATATTTGTTCGGCCTTCAGCTGTCATCCTAATTGATTTTTTTTTCTCTGGGTTTTCCTCAATTGCTTAAGGTTAATACCAGGATGACCCTAGTTCGATCCCCAGAGTAGAATAATTTTCTAGTCCTCCCTCTTCGTGGTATAATTTATAATTATGAATATATTAATGTATTTATTGTTATTTATGTTTCATCATCATGTATTATTTTTTTGACACTGGTAAGGCGGAAGAGCAGGCCTGNGGTTTTCCTCAATTGCTTAAGGTTAATACCAGGATGACCCTAGTTCGATCCCCAGAGTAGAATAATTTTCTAGTCCTCCCTCTTCATGGTATAATTTATAATTATGAATATATTAATGTATGTATTGTTATTTATGTTTTATCATCATGTATTATTTTTTTGACACTGGTAAGGCGGAAGAGCAGGCCTGATGGCTTGAGCCTAACCACGAAATAAAAGTTTATTTATTTTATTATTATTTTAAGAAATACTATTTAGAAACACAGGCATATATTGGGTATCAATCCCTTCCCCCCTCTGAAATTAAAAGAAATTTGTCTTTTCTGTATTTCTCCTAATATCTGTATGCAGATTCACACACAATACATGGAAATATAACCTACATATATAATATACACATATATATGTGTGTGTGAAATCCTCAACCCCAAAATTAAATACTGGGTATACCTCTGTTTAGAAGGATTATACAGTAGTTATTGAGAAGGTATACAGTAGATATAGTGTAAAACTGCTCAAATAGTTTAAATCATTATAAACCTATTACCTGTATAAATAATTTAATTTTGTAGCACACTTAATGTAGAAGTGATAATTTATAATGTTCAAAATAAACAATACATTTAGATAATAATGTATGCATTATCTTAAATTACTTGATTAGAAATACTGGTTTAGATTTTAATAAATTAACGTGTAAAGGTTCATTAAATTTCTTTTAAAAGAGATTTATTTCAATAAAAAATTTGAGTATTCATAAAATTTATTCAGTATAAATAGAGGAAGATTTTTGTATCAATTTATACAACCATTACATAAATAAAATTTTATCTATATTTTTAACAGAAAATGTTAAAGAAAACTCTAGAAATCTTCAAACATATAAAAATAAAATATTCAAAAATATCCATGGTGTAAAACATTTTTGTGGTTTTGAAACTGCAGAATCTATATAAATTATGAACAAATAATGCAAAATAAACATATTAATAAAGCAAATCAGAGGTCTCTCATCCATAAACTGAGTAGAAACCCATGTCACGAGTTATTTCAAAGATAGTTTCAGAAACCAATAGTGTACTTTCTTATTTACTTTTCCTACAAAATATACATATTTAATTTTAAATATTTTATTAATAATAAATTTAACTGTTAGGACATAAATATACTATAAAGGGAGAATAAAACTGTGCAATGAGATACGTCAAATATAAATAATCCTGTTGAGTTAGCCACCATTATAAATAGCATACAATAAATTAAGCCAATATCAGTCCTTGGAAAGGACAGATTTAGGAAACCAGACTTCTACCACACACTCAGTCGTGCCCATAGCCAAAACATGATCCTTGTAATCGAACTGCAACACACAACAAAGAATATGCTCAGACAAGAAATAAAGAACATGAACATTTATGCATATTTGATGTTAAAATTATACAACTAATTTGAAGTACTAATAAAGCACTAACTACCCAATTAAGGCTCAAACATGCACTTTATGTGGTCAAGCTTTGTACTTTCCTGTTAATATTTGTCACATTCTTAATTTTATATTTTCTTTCTTAAGAAGTTTTCTATAAGTACTGTAAGAATCAAAAGTTGATATTAATAACAAATTTTAGAAATGGGTTTGCGTACTACTTGTTTTCACACTTGTTTATGCAAAGGTAGGAACTAAAATATTTTATTACATAATGGAATAAAAATTACTCCAACTAAAATAAAAACTATTTGATTACTTGTTATGTTACATGTTGTGCACATGTGTGTATGACCCAGGCAATCTCGGCAAACTATAATTTAATACAAAGGTACTCGGGGTCATAATTTTAGCACAAAAGACTTCCTCTTTACCAATAATGGCATGTCATAAACTATTAAAAGAAAAAAGATGAAAGTAAGGGAATAGCATTTAAGTACTCCTCAAAGTAATGTTCCTGCTGTGCAAGTAAGTAAGAAGCACAAAATTACACAAATAATTGATATTTATACTGCAATCATTGTTCAATAGCGTGTTTTATGTGCTTTGTATGTGATGTAATTTGTTCTTGGTTATTCAATATAATAACTTTTGAATCTTTCTGGCTACTTAAAAAAAATGTGACAATGCATTGGCATAAATGTTCCATCCCCCAAAAAGAACTTTATTGTAAAAAAAAAGCAGTTTCAAACTGTGTAAGACCATACGGGAGATAATAAACTAAGTTGTTATGCCTCAAAGGAATATTCTTACTCACATTTGTGATTTCTCCTCCAACTGATTTTAGGACTGTCAAAGGTTCAAGTTTGCGTGTGGGAGCCATTATTCTTAAAGTGCCATCACAGGAACATGTCATTACACAGCCGGCATCATGATGAATACTCGTCATTTTTCCAGCATGTCCGACATTATATGACTGAAGGAAAAGATAAAATATTCAGTTCCTCATACACAATACCGCAAAACATACTAATTATTCTATAATTGGTCACATTTCAATACTTAGAAGTGTGTAGTGTCATTACTTAACAAACATTTATATCTATAAAAAATTACAAATTCTTGTTTGAAGAGCAGATCCGCAAAGGAAAATAGGCATGAAGAACATTAAATTCATATAAATAATAGTTGTACATTGTAATTTGCTTTTAACCAACATACTACAAATGAGTGTTAGTTGTACCGTAAAATGGGTCAATAGGAACGGTGGGGTGAATAGGTACGAAACTTCATGTAATAAGAAAAAATTACCCTACAAAAGTAATATTACTCTTTTAGAGAGATATTATTTTTGTTATTTGGCTAACATGACCATTCTTTGGGAAATCAAGTTTTGTTTGGTTGGCATCACTGCTTTCATTGTTACAAAAGTTTAAATGACTCCATTAAAACCTCAACTTGTTGTCTTATTTGATCGCTCTATGCAAAGAAAATGACATCAAGTTTAGTTTTTTACCCAGTAACACTCATTTCACTCAACCACTCGACATGGCATATTTTAGGCCTATGCAAATAGCTTGATGTCAAATTGTTGAAGAATGAAAAAAACAAAACAAAAAAAAAAAGGATCAGGCAGAGGTGAAACTAATCTCTCCCCAACATAAGTTTCCTGGGCTGTTGAAAAAAACTGTGCGATTCTCTTAAGGAGGAAAATGTGAAATCTGGATTCAGAAAGTGTGGCATGATGCCTTTAGATTGCACTGAAGTTCTCCAAGCTCCGACAGTAGTGGAAGTCAATTAAGAATACTGTCACCATTGTCAAAACCAGTTCAGGTAGAAGCAATTGACTTGACTTTCAAAGAACTGTTGCAGAACCTAAGATAGTTTGATGCTCCTCAGAAATCAAAGAAGAGAACAAAACTTAATGTCACACCTGGAAAAAGTGTTGAAGGGACAGACTTAAGAGAACTGTGTGGCTGACTCTGAACAAGGGCCTTCAGGAATTCGAAACAGTGACTCGAGTAAAATTGCAAGAGAACCAGTACCTTAAACTAAAGACCCAAAAAGACATCAAGATTATCCCCAGAATCAAGTTCTTTGGATGACGTATAGTGCGACCACAAACAAAACTTCTTTGTCACACTATACTATTATACATTTTTCTGTAATATTACACATTTAATTCATGATGACTGTGTGTCCTTTCCACCCATCACTATTGGAGCTCGTTCTAATTGACCCCACATAGGTACGAATAGGAGCAAGTAAAGAATGAAATAAGTGTTCTTATTCACCCCACAGAGAGGAACACTTATCTAACTCTTGTTTTCATTTAATATTTTAGTGTTTAGTTACAAAAATATCAGAAACCCCTAAAGTTATCAATAGAAGAAACCAGGACCCAAATAATTATCTAGAATTCTTTTATTTAAGTATATATTCATTATTGTTTTTTTACATTCACACATTGAAAACTGTTCCTATTCACCCCATTTTACAGTATTTTGGATCGAGTATCAGCAGGTGTCATTTCCAGCTAATGTCAGGAAATTCTTGGATTTTTGTAGATAACATTATTTGCATGTCTTCGACCAATGTTAACAGTGAATAAATATGATCTTCAATTGGAAGTGAATGAAATAAAACTGATTAAAAAGATGTTCCACTAAAGGTCATAGGGTTCACACAGGGTACATCTCCACAATTTCTGAACCATTGTACAAGGAGAAACCAGCATCATGCTTCATCTGGTTTGACATCTGGGATAAACCCTGTACTTAGCAGGTTGGGTAGGTCTAGGAATCAGAGTGGACCATGAACCAGGAATAAAAATTTGTGACATCATTTGGATTACAAAGCACGCACTCCATCCTTTACAGAGCAGATTCGCACTAAGCCACACTAACACCTTGAATTAGAGATAATGTTTCATAAACCTTTGTGATCATACATTAAATTAATGAATACTAGATGAATGTGATTGCTGCAATAAAACCGTCTCTAATAGGAACCCATCACATCAAAATATTGAGCAAATTCTCCGTGTCCCAGACTTTATTTAGCCACAAGGTCTAATGCATCACATTAACATCTATGGGAAACACATCTAACAATATTCTGTATGAAATGGTGAGAAATTTAATGATATATTTGCAACATTTTTGTCCCTAGAAATTTTACAGTCAAGCAAATAAATTACGTACCTAGAATTTCAACTCCCAGTACTTAATACAGAAACACACAACTTACAGAATGTGGAGAACAGCTTCTCGTCAAGAAAAATTCAAATTGTTAGTAAAATTGTGTAATTAATAAAAGGAAAAAAATAATTAATAGAAAGAAACGAAATCAGTTTAATGATACACCTCAGATGCAGATGCTATAATTCTTGTTCACAGGCAGTTCATTGGCAAGTGTTATTAAATAGTTTCTGTTGAAATGCAGTGGCGGCAATAGTGGGTCCGCAGAGTCTATGGCGCGGAGGGGTCCCGGGCATCTGAGAGTCCCAATGTAGTAAGAAAATTAAAATAAAATTAACAAATATTACAAGTTTTTTGACTTGATAGAAAATGAGAAACAATTAATTATTGTCGTAAATGTATTTCTTCAACATAAACTGAGTAGAAATTAATTTTCATAACCAGCTGTATTGATCATATGATTTAATTTAAAGAAGGTATACATTTATACGAATTGTTGTCACTAGTATTTTTGTAAGTCAGACAGGAAGTCAAGTATAGTGGGTATGCTTAGATTGAGTAGCTCCCTACTCCGGCTCAGCGTATCGCAACAGAAGCATCGGAAATATCAATGTAGGGATTCTAAGATTTCTCTTTCGTTTCTTTTACCGGTAAAGAAGGAAATTAGGCAATGTAGGAAAGGCAGTAGGAAATTACAATGAGATAGATATCTAAACCATGAAAACAAAGACTTTTGAGTAAAATTTTGAATAATAACATCAAGAAATAAAGTAAATTATGTTTTATACTGATTGTGATTTAGTAATTCATTTAATGTACATGTGATAAGTGGGTAGAATTATATAAGTCATGAGATCAATTTTTTTTACGA
>NNCF01126988.1:1277591-1328412 GCA_002313205.1 Laupala kohalensis | reverse complement strand
GGGGGCGGGGGGCAATACTTATCGCTGCCACTGTTGGAATGAGAGCACTAATGTATTGTTAATAGCAGTAAATGACTCACCTCTTCTATGTTAAACTCTCCTTTCTTTGGATTCATTAAATGCAATTGTCCTTTAACATCTCCCACGTATATTATGTTGTTAGCATACGATAAACACATCGGGTAAGCATTACTCCCCTAAATAATAAGAAACAAAAAAAATTATGAAAAATTAGATATTATACTTAACATTAGGTCTCCACTTGATAAAATGATTGATGGATTGGTTTAGATTTACCCAGTGATCTTTACTTATGATGAAAGATTTCAATGATCTATCAATCCTCATGCACTTTTTCATTTGTTCATTAACTCATTTATTTGACAATTCATCGTGAACTAAAACTGTACATATTTAGACTGAAATGGGTCCACTATACTAGATTACCAACAAAAGTGACCTGTCTTTATCACAAACTGACTGAAATAAATATATAAGCCAAAGATTTAGAATCGCTGCTCTCTAGCATTTACATTGCAACAAGATTCTCACCGAAGTTTCATCCATTAAATTTTTCTTCTTGTGTGTTTTGCCCGCTCGTTGGTCCCATATCGCAATAGTTTTATCTTCACTTGCTGATACAATATACGCATTTACCATCGCTACAGCCAGAACAGCACCACTGTGAGCCTTGTAAGAAAATAATTTTTTGGCTCCCACTCTCGGGTCAAAGAGCATCACCCGTCGATTGTACAGTCCCACTGCTACAGTGGTAGGATTGCACGCTAAAGCTAAAGCAGGTTGTTCACATCTGAAAATGCCAGATCAAACATATCCATATAACCTCAATCCATGAAGGAAATTTATACATTATCCTTGTCTGTATACATGTTTCCTTGGGTTCATCACTATTGAAATAAAATAATTGGCCTTGGAATATCATATTGTACATATATTTTCAATTAATTGACTCTCTTTATGAAATAAAAGTAATAAAATATTTTTGTACTCACATTAAAATATTTGGTTCACATTTGGGTAACAAGAATGGTTTACAAGAATAAAAAACAGGTATGTCTGTTTTTTACATCGAACAATAGTAATACAAAATTGAACATATACATAGGAGAGCTTTATTAGCGAATCACCTATTTGAAACCAATTTGACCCAGTATCAATTCAACTAACATGTTGAGCACTGCTGAATATTTATAAAGTCTATATAAATAGCTAGAGATATTTGGAGGAAAAAGCAAATAACACAAAATACACAATTAAAATTGTTATAATATTATTTATTTGTTTTAATAAGTCAAAGTAAAGTCAAACTGTCCCACAACAAGCCCCAAAGGTGCCCAAGGGGTTCATGGAGGGTCGAGCTCCACAATTACTAGGAGAAGATGTGGCCGGCATCTCGCTCCAGCCAGTTTGATCCCTGGATGGACTGGGTACTCATTTAACAGCAGACTGAGAAGTCGACATGCTGAAGTGTGATAAAACCTCCCCACCCCACTGGGGATTGAACCCTGCCCATACAACCAGCAACTCGGCGCTCTACCCACCGAGCCATGCCGACTATTTGTTTCAATACTTTTAAAAAATTAATTGCTTTAACAGATTGTAGTAGTAATGTGAATTGTAGTAGTAATTGTAGTAGTAATTGTATACTGCTGCTTCTACTACTACCACATATACTTACAAAAGCACTGAAATCTCCTTGAGACCTTCTTGCACATCCCACGACTTCACCGTAGAATCCCATGAACAAGAATACAGCCTCTCTTTATAAGAAGCAAAGTTCCAAATCCATCCTTTGTGAGCGTTCTCAATTATTTTTTTAGGACGCACGCTTGTTTCATACTCATGCAGATCCCACGCCACCAGATTATGGTCCCTCGAACCAGAAAAGCACAATGTCCCTCCCTGCAACGTTTCATAGTATCAATAACTTATTTGGCTTTCCAGAAGATTGATATAACACATAATCAAGTACCATCAGTGGCAGGCGCCCCTCACAATAAATGAGATAGAAATAGAAAAGGAAGTTTTATTACATTGAAAAAAAAAATTAGTATGCCAATTGAAAGCAACCAGATGAACTAATAAAATCTATGAAAAAGGGCAACTTCATTGGTCAATGAAGTTGCCCTTTTTCCACTCCAACATGGGAACATGAGCTTATGGCTACGATATTTCACTGTTTCCACTGTACTCGCACTCCAGTGAGATTCCGAGCCACTTATCCAATAGAAAATTACCTCAATAAAATTTACAACAGAAAGATATTTGAAAAAGTGTGAATCATAAATAATAGGAAATAAATAATTTGTAAATGGAATAATGGTATTGTATTAGTACAATAAAATAATAGAGGAAATGTTTTATTGGTGTTCTTATAAAATGTGTTATAATATTGTACGATTCATAAATGATAGGAAAAAAATTTCTTTATGGGCACCTCCCAAAATCAAATCTTGAATCCGCCCGAGTACGATGGAAATAAAAATTTACAGTTGAGTGAGTAATTCTGGTCAAAAAAATTTCTACAACAAACTGTCTTCAATTTGCCCCAAGTTTCAAAAAGAAAACACCAACAACAATAATAAAAATAAGAGATCAACAATAAAGCATAAGCTGTCCAGTATTACCACATACTCTTGCAAGTATGTGCAAGTATCATGACTTCAATAGGTATGAGTCACAGATTACTTTATGTCAAAATGTTATTGTTTAATTGATTTCTAAAAAAAGCTTATGGTCTTTTTTGAAAGTACACTTCATGAATAACACATATAACATAGTGAAAAGTTATTGCACGTATTATTTTACAATAAATATGTAAGCAGTTATAAGACTGTTAGTTACAAGGTTAGATAAAATATAAATAAAACACTTTTGAAACAACAGGAATAAATTTTCAAGTTGGGCCCAGGTTTTCTAGTTTTCCTTTGGGTAGAGGTGAATTTTTTGCATAGGTTCTCTAGGTTTTGGGCTAGGGGTGGCACACTCATTGATAATATTGTTGTTATTAATCTCAAATTTTGAGTTACTTTAAGAATATTTAGAATTTACTTTAAGAATTTATTAGAAATATTTTTGGAATAATTTAAAGATTAGTCAGTATTTGTTAAATTACTTTTTTTTTGTATTTTATTAAATATAAATTTGTTGATATTCTGTAGATATTATAACACTCACTGTTTCTATTTTTCTCATTCTAGGGGGTGTATGCAGTGATTTTATCTTGGGGCATAGAAATGATAAATCTGCCGCTCCCTTAGGGTCCTCGATTGGAATTCATGTGATGATCCCTTCCTTGCTTTTGGAGAGTAAATTAGTTTATTGCCCTCGACGAGGTCATACATCGTTAGTTGCAGCTTTTATGACAGTAAATTTATTTTTATTTATCTATGTCTTTATTTGAAGGAAAATTTGTACATAATTTCATAAATAAAGAATTGATAAAAGAAATTTGGTGATTGATTATTTAGTGGTTGATTATTGAGAACAGTCAGTGAGTATTATTCATAGTACAAATTTTTTTCAGAATAGTTATTTTCAGTTTCCAATAGCTGAAATTCTGACAATGTATCAAATGTGTGTATGTAGCAAGTTTTACCGTGTTTTAAGAGTGAGTGATATTAGGATTGTGTTTATTAGCAAGTACAGAGAAATATTCCTGTATGGTTAAATTAAATTGCATTGCAGATATTTCACACCTGTTGATACATTCCACTAAGATTTTCAGAGAATAAGTGTGGATAATATTATCAGGAGGATTAGCAAATATTAACTAAATTTGTTTAACATTCTCTCTCGGCAATTCAATACTGCTCCTCCCAACTGCACCATCCTACTTTTAATTTAATTGCTCCTTAACATTCTTTGCTTTTAATGTCACCACCATTGTGCTTCAGCTCTGAGAGGTGAGTCAGTCAATTTTCTTATTAAATTAAATATTACTCACTATTTCTGGGTTTTTTTAAACTTATTTTATTAATGGCTTCCTGTTATAACCAGGTAAGTGTAATTTTTGTGTTTTTGAGTTACAAACATTTGAAGCTTTATAACCTTAGCATTTGACTTTGATGAAAAGTGCTATTATAATACTTAATTGTGAAGATAAAACTATAATTTACATAATAAACTGAAAAAAAAATGTTTGTACCATGAAAAATTAAGAAAAAAATAGTTATCGTGTTACTTTGAAATCATCAAGTTTTCATTATTTTTTTTTCTTATTTATCTACATTCTTAAGTTTGTACTCATGTGTAGTAAGCAAAGTTTGCTTTTTTCAGAAAATTTCTATTGGAGTTACCTGTTTATTCGCGTAAAACTTATACTTAACTGGTTATTGTTGTTTTAGAGTTTGTACATAAATTTTCAATTTTCATAGTATGTTTTTGTATAGATTAGACCAATACAAATGAAATTGTGCAAAAACTGAAACTTGACACATTATCACTTTTTTCTTTCTTTCAAAAAGTATAATTACCTGCTCATTACTGGAAGTCACAGATATACCCTTGAACCTGACGAACAATTTTTGCTGGTGTAATTTATTGTCTGTGTTTGCATTATTGCATCCTTGAAGTCTGAAAACCTCATGAAAAGAGCCCTCATTCCTGATTAATATAAATGTTAATTAACTCAACACTATGAACATTAATTTGAATTCTAAAATCTCCATTTATACCTCATGTTAAATTGCAAAATATTCTCCAAACAATTTGGTTTTGAAACAAGGAGCTGAAGGAGCAGGGAAAATTTGTATCAGAATTCGTAGGAAATATCTTACAATTATTCTTACATTCATAAGAAGGACAGCATCAACAGAAGCATAATGTATATCTTTTAAAACAATTCTACTCATAACATCATCTTTAAACTTCCAGAGGTTAATCTCATCTTCAATACAGGCACAGGCTTCCCTCCAGTCAAATTCATCAGGATTATCAACTGTGGGGGGAATAGAAAAGCATCATTTACAAAAACTATACAAGCTTCTGCAATTATACATTTTGTATGACTTCATGAGGTACACAGAAACAAAACTTATAGTAAAATACAAATACAGGTAAAGCATAAATTTAAAAAACTAGTCCACAGAAAATGCAGAAGCAACAGATATTGATCTTTAGATCCCTGATCCAAGTCTTGTTGACACTTACAATGCTAGTGTCATGAACTGGTTTTTATCTATGTAAATAACATTTCTCCAAAATGTGATGATTCGTTAGCACAGCTCCTCACAAAGGAGATCCAAGGCCACTACCCATTATTTTTCCTCTGTGACCCATCCTAATTCTAATCAACCTCATCCAAGTTTCTCAAGGTAATTTGAATTCTAGGAGCTTTGTGATGGGGTTGAAAATAAATTTCCCAATTTCCTTAGAAATGCATATCCATGTTTTTCCTGGTCGGGGGGGGGGGGGTACATTAATCTGAATTTTGCCACTGGAAAGAAGAGGAATTTTCATAAATGTGCCTCCATAGTTTTTGTGAGAGTTCTTGTTACTTTAGGTCATAGAGTTCAGTATGTAATAAGACAGAAATTCAGGTTAAAGACAGGTGAAGTTTTCGAAAGACCTGTAATCTAGCACATATGTTTCGTATGTGTGTGCACTACTACGCCACAAAGGACAGCCATCTTGTGTGGTACTAAAACGAAGAATAAGGTTTGCAATAAGATCTATCTAATGTGCACACATCCAAAAAAAATTTCAGCATTTTTAAAATCCTTAAGAAACTTATTTTCTTAGAACAATTACATAACAAACCAGCAAAATAAAATAAGAAAATATTTTAATTTTTCTCACCAAGAAAAATCTTGGTTTACTCAGGCTTCCCAATCAAAATTATCTGAGAATCCTCTTTTAGAGATTTCACAGCAATAAGAATGAAAATGAAGAGTGGGGAAGTAATTAACAGGTGTCATTTCTAACCTTCAAAGCATAAAAAGAATTTGTGCTGGAAGACTCGCTTCACTTGTCTCTATAGCATTTTATTTAGATGATGGATTGGTGTAAAAAATATAGAAAATACAAAATGCTAAGAAAAAGTTATGAAAAAATATTATACAGGGCCTCAATTGTAAAGCAAATAAATGTTTTTATCATGGATAATAATTTTGTTCTAAGTGTTACCTGATTCCACAGAAATTGCTTAATAATGGCTCTCACTAATCGCTAATTGCTGTCATTGGTCACATTTTGTATATTTTCTACAAATTTAATTTTGATCCAGTTTTAATTTTTCTTAATTTTGTTATAAGGTAACAATTTTTTGTAAAATAAAATTCTGCTTCTCCTAATCAATATATAACAAAAAGGCATATAAAAATTTGATTTGAAAAAAGGATCAACTCTAGGAAACTAAAAGTATACACATTTAAGTAATTCTATTGAAAAATGTCAATGACCAGAAATTGAAGGAGTCAATAAAATTTTCAAGAAGAATCATCAGGTAAGGTCATAGGTAATTCTATGTATTTCTATATAATATATTTGATTCACAATTTGCTAACAGTTTAACATTTTTACAACAGTTCTGAGCTGGTGTATTTAAATTAAATAAATTGTAAAGTAGAGCCATGACTGAGTTGTGAAGCCTGTTGTAGAAGTAGGCTACTGCACCAAGTAAATATAAATTCTCTTTCAAGCACAAGCTGGCACTCTTTGTAAGTATAAGTTTATGTAAAATTAAACAAAATGTTTACACTTAATGAAATAAGGGACAGAACATTTACCTGGAAGAGCTGGGTAAATACCACTAAAATGTTTAGCAATTCGGGATTTCCATATAGAATCATCCAAGAGAATTTCATTAAACCGTCTGCAAACTAAACTTAAAGAGTCTGCTACAAAACGAGCATCCAGGAAAGTGCATATATAAAGAAATATCTGTAAAAGAATCACTCATTTTCAACAGTATATAAATTATATTTATTGAAGTAGAAAAAATATTTATCTCAATGTACACACTGATATAAGCTTACCTCAACAGGAATATTAAGAAATGCACTTTCTTCTTCATTTTTATCTTCACTGGGTTGAGTTTCAGTCTCCGTCTCTTTCTTCAGATTGTCACTCATTATAGCATCCTAAAAATTAAGTCAACATTATATTACATGAAGTGCCTGCTGCTTAAAATATTAGCAATGGAAAGAAATTTCTCTGGGTTATCTATAATACTTCCACTGCATGTACTGAACTTGCAACCTAATTTAATGCTCTAATAATTTTAAGAGTAACAAAAAATATTAAAAAAACACAGGACACTTCAAAAAGACTAATAAATATTTTAAAAGATATTTCCTGTAATTTTAGAAGTTAATGAAAAATAATTTAAAACACTACTGACAAACTGTCAAATGAGTCTAATAATAAATATGCAATGTAAACAATATCAAAATATTTACGATACTTACGAGAGATAAATTACATTCAATTTGTGGTAATATACACAGATTTCTGTCACAAAAAAGTATTCCTAAGTGGCTTGATAGAGCGGTTCATCTTAAACAACTCCCTCCCACGTCATTGCAAAACCCACACAGGCCAACGGACACTGCGCGCATACATGGGTATAGGGTATATCAAAACAAGGTAAGAAAGTTGAAGGCGATCGAGTCGTCGGCCTCGGAGCGACGAACAACTGAACAGCGCGGAACAGCTGTCGACGATCGCAGCGCTCTTTGCAACTCCGCGAACTACAGGATTGATAGAGAGAAGGTGCAATTTCAGAACCATTGATCAAAAATTTTGCAAAATATGTGACTTCTTGAAACTTATACATGATCTAAATGTTAGAAAACGAAAGATGGGTTCCATCGTAAAAACGAAATTTCCAAAATACGAGTATTATAAATTCTTGGTGTTATTTCTGCACGATTTAAGTATCTCTTTCCTGTTTCTTTCGGTATGTATTGCTTTACTGTATACTCATAGAATAAATAAATTATTAAAATTAACACTATTGCATTGGCCAAGTGGCGTATTTCAGAGGGGCGGGTCTTTCGGACTCGAGTCTCTCTCCCCTACCCCAAAAAAGGATTTTTAAAATATCCAATTTCGTAAAACAATAAAATTTGTTGGTATGTTGGCCTTACCAATGGGTAGTAAGTATATATTCTTATAGAACCATAAATTGTCTTAAGATTTCATCAATTCCTACCAAATTTACGGTAGACCACTCGGAGATTTAAAAAAGAACTAGGTCTGCCACGGCGTGACGATTCGGTGGACACTAAACGATCGATTATTGATAGTGGCGTAAAAATTAAAATAAATATTTAAAGCATGTATTGCCTACTTACTTGTGATTCTGGAGAACGACCAGGCTGTCACTGTAACGCGAAATCGCTTCCGCCCTTCTTTCCGGTGGAACGAACGCTCGCTTTGCACGAACACTCATCTAATTCCTGAGATTTCTATCCCTTCCGAGAAATTCACGAATGTGGAATACTTGTCTAACTGTTTGGATTGTTTTGAAAATTGATCGTCCTAAGGCGCAGTGCTCATCGATGAAACGTGTTTCATGATTTGAATGCATAAAAGTTGATATTACTCTGCGAACTACGAAAAACTTCACGTGGACATCAACGGTCCCCGTACCGGTTGGAGATCGCTTATTTGGACGAAGGAAGATTTCCTTCTCATCTCTAGAATTAGTTTCACGGATACTTCTTCGCAGCTTCTTCTAGTTTTATTTGAGCTGAATTCTAGCTTCAGAACATTTATATTTTGATTTGAACTCGTAATTTCTCACTAAAATCTAATAGAATCGTCGCTTTGCTAGAAACGCGCTTCCTTAAATCATTTTTCCCCGCGTTTCCTGAAACCTGCGTTGCAGGAAACTCCAAGTGCACGTCCCAACGTTTTTAAGTGAGTCTGATTTTATGACACGCGTTTCATCGGTGTGCTTCGTGTTTAAATCAATGTTTATATCAATGATTATATGTTTCACAATGAGTTTCATGAGTAATTTGAAAATTAGTAGAAGTATTTTAACAAGAAATTTGACGTGTGAAAACAACCTTTCACTTAATGTAATACTCTTCACTGCTCTTCAGAAGTCCTGAAGATGAGATCATACATAGATCTCGAAACGTTCACCGTTATTTGAAGACCAACAAGTATTGAATAAATATATACTCTGTGAACTTTGAGGTTTTTGATTGTCTATAATCTGCACTCTGTTTAATCTTTCTGAAATTATATAAGACAATCAGAGAAAATTTGGTGTTTTACGAATTTCAACATTTTCTTTAAACAAATTCTTTACTCCAAACTACATTACAGATTCTGAATTTAATTTATTAAATGTCTGGGGATTTTTAGTTATTTAGTACGCTAATGATGCAATATAATTTTATTTAATAAACAATACATTTGAGGCTTATTAAGTATTTCTATAAAAAAAATTTTAGTCGAGAGCAAAACAAATTCATACTCAAATACTTAGTGAACAAGTCAGTTGGTGCCTGATGACGGCTCACAGTGGAGGGTCGAAATATTGTAAAGATTATTTATTTGAAAATTAAATGACTCTGTGAAAGTAAGGTCATTTCCTTTAATAATTTAACATGTTTGAATATAAATGTTTTTGTGGTATTTTTTGGTATTTAAAAATACGACAAACGTCGGTCCAATTGCGTAATGGAACAAAAGAATTGAGAATGGCGCGTCATGATTAAATAGTTTCATGTGAGTAGGAGATTACGATATTTCAGTAATATATACTTTATTGCAAGTAATTTTTGAATTTGTTGCCCCGATTATAAATCATTTACGTTTAGGGAAAGCTTACTCTTCTGTTGGACTCAACTAGTGAACCATTACATCACTATGTCTTCTCTGTATGAAATGTTATATTATCATTGTTATTACCGGTATTCGATCCAGGTTGCTGTCGGATACCAGAAGACGGACGTTGACACAGAACGTCCGAAACATTGCAAACGAAGCGCATCTGTTGTGAAGATATAAACAGGTAAACGCTATGGATAATTTCCAAAGAGATTCTGATAAAAATGATACATCATAATTGTTTGTAAAATTCGTCGCCCCCTTGTTGAGAAACCATAAACAAGTATTCTTTCTCACGTAAAATTTGGAATTTACCGTTCTTATTTTGGGAGATATAATGCCTCTTGTGAGTGACTCATGCAGTGCACAAAAATGAATCACGAAATTCAGGCTCGTGTAAACTATGTTTTTCAGAGGAGTTATATAAAAATGAAATATACTAGAAATAAATAAAGCAAATATTGGAAATATATGCTTTATTTATGCTTTTTATATGACAGGTGTACTCAAGTAACGTATATATCCTTCGATAGCTCAGTTGGTAGAGCGGTGGACTGTAGAGGATTGCAAGCAGATATCCATAGGTCGCTGGTTCAAATCCGGCTCGAAGGAAATTTTAAAATGAAGGCATAAAATAGTTCACGGACCACGCTCAAGGACTTGAACAATCAAGGTTTTATCATTGAATTTCTATACAATAAGATACAATGGTTGTAGTCAGGTTTTCAAAATTATCATTTAACTACTTTGTAACGATACAATCATCTTGTGCTTTGTGACAACTCCATTTCGGTTACATTACAACCATCACCAGGTCTTGATAAAAAGACCAATCATTGTCTTTCCATTCTCAAGAAGTGCATCATACTATCCATACTAATATATAAATGCGTAATGCGAAAATTTGTCTGTCTGTTTGCTACTTGATCACGACTAAAATACTGGACAACTCGCGATGAAATTTGGCAAGTTGAAAGTTTAGATGTCCAGGATGAACCTAGACTAACTTTTATTTTTTTAATGTGTAATAAGAAAGACATATATTTTTTTTGACAATAAATGTCGATAAAATCGAAAAAAAGAGTTTTTTTGGCTTACGCTGCCTAAACGGTTAGAGATATTTGACTACTATGAATGGCAATATTGATCTATAAAAAAAGTCCACGACTGCATATGTCTTTCCATAAAAATTAACCTAAATTATCGATAAAACCTCATTAAAAATAAAAGTAATGAAATACTTCAACTTAAGAGAATAATTTAAGGAGGAAAAAACAGCAAATTTAATGGATTATTTTTTTATATTTACCAAATATAGAAAACGTCTTTACATCGTAAAATTTCGACGAATAGTTTAGATTTTAGAATAATTTTAATGCAATACTGGCGTCATGCCTCGGAAGTGAAAATCCGACGGGTACAGTTCCCGCGAGACGAATGTTTTGTATTAAATTTGTATTATTATGAATTTGAAAAATTATTGTCATGTTCATCTTTCTAAAGACCAGTAAGTAAAAGTATTTTGATCTTACAATGTAGATAGATTTTATTTTGTCCTGAGTGAAAAGAGATTACTCTAAGAAAAATTCCGGGAAATACCGGGTAATCAGCTAGTATTACAATAAGCAGGAACCGTACTTCTCTTCCGTTCCACATGTTGTTCCTTTTAAAACGAAGACAAGAGTTGTGCGGACATGTAGTGTAGACGTAAAGGGCATTATATTACTATATTTGCTCACTGCAAGAAATTGTTTGTAGTATATGAAAAAAATTGTTAAGGTTTCTTACCAAGCCGTGCTTATAGTTAGAATATAACTGAAAAGATAGAGAGTTAATATGGTAACTTTTCTTATCAAAATGTATATCAGAACATGTTATAGAAATCTCCCGTGAGGGACCGCGAATTTTAAATTTAATTTTAAATTTACAATATTGGTAAGTCATATCAATACAACTCTATCAAAACTAACGAAACTCGTCTTATGAACGATAAGCTCATAAAAAATCAAATTTATGAAAACTACCTTACGTAAAGGAGATACCAGAAGAGAGAACGAAAATTTTTTTCTAATTCGTTTAACCGCGTCTTTTTCAAAATAGTAAAATTAAACGGTCATATCAAATGGGGGTAGCTATAAATTTTATTATTAATAATCTCTTCTTATTTGAGCGATCTTAATAGTTACGATTAATTAGCAATATTTTTTTAATAATACAATGATAACAGTATATATTTCTTATAAATAAAACAAGTATTGTTAAAAAAGCGGCACATACTGCGTATCACCACGTGGAGGACTAAACAATTTCCTCTCGGAAGCAAGCTAGGGACCATCCCATCAATTCTGATCAAGAGCAAAGGCGTATTTAACATTTCAGCACACTCCTAGATAAGACAAAAAATTACCTATGTGTAATAATACCAATATAATAGCAACAAATGTGTAATTTAACACAAAAAATTATTTCACAAGTTCGTATTATCATCGAAGTATAGATTATTCGGAAAATAGTGTTTATAAATGATAAGTATTAAAATAACACTAAATTCAATTTTGTTTCTGTAGACGCCGCCCCTACACAAGAGCCTAGTAAGTTTTTATAAAAACATCCGCCTCTACCCGACGGAAAAACGAAGAAAAACGAAAATGCTGACTTAAGAATTTTGTATTCGCAACAGTTTTTAATCGTTTTCCGTTCAAGGAAAGAGAAACCTGAGGTAAAGATTTTGTGATATTATTGTGAAATGACGTAGACACTGTTTTGTCAGTGTTTACAATGAGACGATTTGCATGGAACCAAGTCGAAAGGTTAGACAAAACTTTTTGAGCATTGGCGTGTTATTAAATTAGTGTCATCAGCAAAAAGAACCATTTTGCAATCTCATGTAGATGATGACAAGTCGTTCATATACAATAAAAAGAGTATAGGGCCGAGAATTGAACCTTGGGGTACTCCACAAGTAAGTGGCTTTGTTTCTGAAAGAGAACGCTGAAGTATTTTATTTTGAGTATAGAATATTTCGACCTGTTGATATCTATCTCTTAACTAGGAAGTTAGCCATTGATGTGGAAGTCCACGAATGCCGAAAGAATGCAATTTTGTAAGGAGATTTTCGTGATCGATGACGTCGAATGCTTTAGACAAATCAAGAAAAACCCCTAAGGATTTTCTCCATTGTCAAGAGATCTGGTAACATCGTTTAAGAAAGAAAATATGGCGCTTGTTTAATTCCTTTTAATTAAATTAATTCCTTATGATAAAACGTTAAACGCAAATCACTAATTCTGCGGACAATTTTCAGATTGTATTTTAAAATATCCTTCGAGCCGGATTTGAACCAGCGACCTATGGATATCCGTTAGTTCATTACCTCTACAGTCCACCGCTCTACCAACTGAGCTATCGAAGGAGATATACTTCGGGAACCAACCTGATAAATTCACAATATCGTTTTAACTTAGTTTAGCGTTTTGTGTTTAATCGTTTGATGAGGTCTTGCGCAAGATACAGCACCGATGGTCAACTACATTGTGCAAGGCGAGGTAAATTCACGAACCACGTACAATACTGAAACAGCGCTTGCAGGTCGGCTCTACAATCCTAATAACAAACTTTTCAAGGTCATATTTGTCTCTTTTCGGTCTATAGAGGATTAAAATAAGTTTTATTTGCACATCTGTCTTTTATGTGGATCACTTCGTGCGAACAGGGACGTCTGTTATTTTTATTTCTCTTCTCTTTACTTTCTCATAAACTTAGTATATAAAAAGTATTGTAATCGTGAACAAAAATTCTAAGGGCTCTAATGACCTTGACTAGCCCTAAAGCCCCACAAATAAAATAATCAAAATAATTTAAAGCGAGATTTCGATGGAAATATCCGTTTTGGATATTCGTCCGTCTATCCGTCTGTCCGTCTGTGCGCAGCGATTCTGAGTAAACGGATGATTATATTTAATTTATATTTCGTATTTATGGTAGAATTTACTAGTTGTCCATGCAAGTGCTCTAATTTTTTTATACTTCAACACATGAAGGCCAAAGTTCTCTTTCGAATATTTCTCTAAAACAGCTCCAAAAGATTTTGCATAAATTTTCTGTACGTAAAGTTCAATTAGTATGTATTACATCCGCATTAGCGCTATCATTTCTGTCTGCTACACTTACACATTAGTTTACTGTTTCAAGAATCTTGAATAATATTTAGCGGTGTAACTGGACCAAGCAGACGTAGAATACACTTTTCGTAAACAGAAATGAAAGATATGATGATAATAAAATACATAGGACAGCAAACGCAGTGCAGATACGAAAAATACATTAATTTCTGTCAACATCGAAATTACGTTAACATAACACTTTTACGATATTTATAAGACTGATATGTCGCTATATGCAATGAAATAATATGTGGAATATTAGTTTTACTTTCAAATTTCAAATAAAAGACAAATTTCTAAGTTCCTCTAGCGATTTTGAGCATGAATAGAGCACTGGAAGACGACAAAAATACAGAGGGCCGTGCCAGAAATGACACTTTCACCATATAATTTTTTCTTACTCTATGCTGCAGACGGAGAAACGTATATGAGAAAGTATGTGCAATGGTTGTACACCACTAGTTGGTCTTTGGTTACATGACCGTCTTGTCATGTCACTACAAGGCTCTGTTCACAAATTTTTCCTCATTCATCTTCAATTTCATCACGTCTGCGTCGTTACTGTTATTATCTCTTCACGTCTTCTTTTATTACATCTCTCATTTGTCTTATTTTTGTTACATTTTCTCTGTACTCTTGTTACATCTCTTTGTTGCTTATGAAGTCATGCTTATATCCCATACCGAGTTTTCCTTTGCTCTTTATTTTGTGCATGTAGTTATCTCTTTCTTATCCATACAGTACGCACTTCCACATGGCGTGCTCACTGTCTTCGTCCCCTTTGCCACTCATGCACCCTGCTTCATCTCTTATTTTCCATTGCTATACGTATGAGTTAAAATTTCCAAGTTTTTTTTCAAAATTGTATGGCGTAATAGTTTAATTTGAACCATCTCCTCTTATCGTTACTGAAATTGACCTCTGGTATGTACTCGTAAGTATGTCGTCCCTTTTTAATTCTTTCTCACCGTATTTACCATCCCGCATCGAGTGATCTCATGAGTTTTCTTCTCGATCCTCTTTCATCCCTGCGAATCTCATTCCCCATTCACTATGATAACCCCTAGTTTTCCTAATTATCTCCCAAACTTTCTATTTTGTATGTATAAAGCGATTGACAATATTCCATCTATGGCTTCTAACGCTTCCGTTGATACAGTTCTGTGTACAGCCCCCCGCCCCATATCGTTTTAAAGACACTTCTCAGCTTCTTCTCCACATGCTGGTTTATTAAATGTGTCACTCTAAGGTTAGTACTAAGGACAATGCGTCCAGATCGAGCGGCCACTTGAAACTTGAGTCAAAGTTTTCCCCTATAATTCTGACTATGTTTTGCAATTAATTGCTGCCAGATGTCCGATATAAAAGTGTATATGTTGTTTCCTAAACAGTAAAGAATCAATATTCAATAGTCCACTGAAATTAGGAAGAATAACCAAACGTAATAACATTTTTTATCGAATAGTTTACCTACGGAAGTTTCAAATTAATATTCCCATCAGAAGTGAACGGGTCTACCGTGATACCAGGACGAACTATTCTTTTGTCAATATAACAATCTCACGTAATGCAATGCCGAACGTAAATCACTAATTCTGCGGACAATTTCCATATTGCACTTCAAAATATCCTTGGAGTCGGATTTGAAACAGCGATCTATGGATTGCACAGTCACTACAGTCCACAGTCCATCGCGGTAGTCCGTGTGCACCAACCTCTTCTATATCTTAATATGCGCGCACTCCGTTCTTCATCTTATTAAAATTTATTGACGAGAATGTATGTCTTGACTCATTAAAATAGTTCGTAAGTAGTTGAAGAAATACTTTCTCTCTTGATTTTTTTCTTATTCTCATGTATTGATTTAGATTATTTTCTTGAAGATCTTCTTCGCTTAGTTGTCTTTCTGTCATCGTGTAATGGACATAATGTGCTACGATCCATGAGATAGTATTATTTTTTCATACTGATAAAATATTGGTAGTGTGTTTCAATTAAAATACTTTCTTTGACATCTGACAGAGGCATTCTACATATTCTTGTCAGTTTCTTCTTTGCGTTGTTCCAAGGTTCTTTAGCATGTTTGCATTCTGCAAGGTGATGTTGTATCGTGTCTTGTTTACCGCATAACCCGCAGTTTCCAGACACACACATTCTTTGGGTCTCGCAAGTTGAATGAAAATGGAAGACGGGTCCGAGCTCAAATTCCGAGTTCGAATCTCGGTCCCGTCTCCCATTTTCATTTAATATAACATAATTAACACACATTTGTTACATCATCTGCATAAGCTTTAACAGACAGCATTTTTTGAAGATTTGACGAAGAACTGAATTTCCTGTGTAGAGCTATTACTAAGGGATTAAGAACAATACAGAACAACATCAATGGCAGCGGGCACCCTTGTCTCACTGATATATTGATTGGAATTTTATCCGACAGAAATTTTATTCTTGAATTACTGTGTGCATATATAGTTTGTATCCATCTGCGTAATTTAATACCAAAACCTGCCTCTCGTAACGCGGCGTGATTTACACGATCGAAGACCTGTTTAAAATCTATTGACAATAGTCCACGTGTCTTCTCTTCCATATTCGTATAAGCAATCCCATCTCTAATATCATTGACGTTATCCGTTATTCGTCTTCCTTGATCTACAGACGCCTGTGCAGGATGTATTACATAAGAAAGAGTTTGTTTTAATCTATTTCCCACAGTAGAATTGTTTAATACATATTTTTGTAATTATTACTTTATATAATTATAATTAAGACCATTTTACCAGTAGGTAAATATATTCCTGTGTCTTGATTGTAGGCCATTGAAGATAACAGCATATGCTGTCGAAAGCTGGTTTTGGCAAATAAATATATTTTTCAGTTGACTATAACTTTGTTTTTCATTAAGGTAAACTGAATGCAACACCATTATATAATTATAATAATCTTGTAGTCGGTGTTCAACGAGGTAGTTGACCTGTAATGTTCTAGTTTGCTAGCAGTTAGTGACTTTTTGACGAGAACAATTACTCCGTGATATTGGGTTTCAGTTAATTTTTCCCTCGAAAGAACTGTCTTGATTACTTCATGTAAATCCCTCCCTATAATTTCCCAGAATGCTTTATAGAACTCTACATTGTTTCATCAGATCCCGGGGATTTATTACCAACTCCAGAAAATTAAAATTCGCAAGCAGTCCCTTAGCATTTCCTTTTTCGTTTCAGAAAGAAATGCACAAATATTAATGGTTTTCTATTTTTGTTGAGTATTTCATATCTCAGATGTTTGAAGAGGTTGTAATAAACAGCATTTAAACTTCTCCCAAAAGTATACCTACTTCTAACTCGACTATTTGAGCTAGAATTTCTTTATAGTCACATTCTTTTTTGCCACTTTCTATCACTGAAAGTAAATCTTTTGAGTTCTTAATTACCTCTTTTGCTAGCTGTAAAGCATACTTCGTAGTGTCTGCGTTTAGTATGATGAAGACTTGTGCTTTACTAACAGCAAACTCAAGTACTCCACGTCATCTTCTCTACCATATCGTTAATATTGTTTCCTTCCTTTTTCGAAACCTTAGTTTTAGTGCTTGATCCTTCCCAGTAATTTTTGATTAAGATTCTTTGTGCTTGGTTTCTTACTTGCTCTTATTTTCACTTTTCACATTTTGTTTGCTTTTCTGAGGACATCTCAGTATTTCCCACTAATCTATTTTCCTCCATTTGTGTCTGTAAACCGTTATCTTCTTCCCCTACGCTGTCAACTAAAAGTTCACTGTCACCTTCTTTACATGTTTTAAGCTTTATTCCTTCATCTGTGTTAATTCGCGATACAATCTCTTGATATCGCGAGTTTGTTCCTCCTCTCCATTTTTTCTTTACTTCACCTGTGTGTCACCCAAAATCGCCTTAGTCGTATTGGCCGCTCTACGTTCTATTGCTTTTCGAGACAAGTTTCGAATATTAGCTGTTTCTCCCTTGTTCTGTGAATCTTCTATTGAAGCAGACTCCATCTGACGGAATCCACTACAATCTACATTAGCAACAGCGCTATTTGCGTGTCCATCGCTCTTTCCACCTCTCCCGGCACCTCGGAATTCCTCCCAAAATCCTTAATTTATCTCTCCTTCACTATGTCCGCCATTGCGATGGGGTTTCTACTTTCCTACCCTTCTGCCCTCACAATGGACGCCTGAGCTTTGCCTTCCCACTCCCCCCTCGTCCTTCTCTGACTCTCTTATAATTATTTCACTAACATCCCTGCGCGACATTGTACACTCGCGAGCAAAATGATTCGCTGATTTGCAAATAAAGCACAAATTATTTTCTTGTTTCAGAAATATTGTCGATGGATGTCCCTGAACAGAAATATTTATTGCACTCGGGATCGGAGTCCCATTCAAAATTACGTAGGCAAAACGGGTGAAGGATTTCGCATGTGCAAGATCATCAGTCAGTCCCAAAATAATTTCTTTAATAGCATTTACTACTTGTCCAAATCTGCTTAAAATATTAGTCAAGCACTCATTTTCTATAGTCCGACACACATGATACAAAAATACTTTTTTTGCCTCTGTTCCGTTTCTTTGTACACTCACTGTAATTCCTTTGATACTTAAAAATTCTTTACTCACTAGTTTTTCCACCTCATCATTCCCCTTTAAATAAACGCACACACTACCTCCGCGTGTCCTTGAAGCGTAGGTAAGCGCTTCCGCCGTGACGACGTCCTCTAGCCCTTAGCCCAGTCGCCCACGGTTATATTCGCTTCATATCTCAAGAGAAAAGCATGGTTTATACTTGGCCGCTGGCCGGCGTCTAAACTTCTATGCACCAGGGGTCTCCCCTGTGCTCGTTGAATATAATCCTTTACTTTTCCCAGAAAATTAAACCTTCTTCATAAACTAAATACACAAAGTTTCCTAAGGGTATCTGAAATCAGTTTAATTTGTCACCTTCACACGCACAAATACGACCGCATCCTTCCGCTACTCTAAGTAATTTGCACTGACAAACGCACTTCGCAAGCACTCTGCGGACACGTCTTACCACTTCGGAGTCTACAAAGCAACTATTCATATTGCACTTCAAAATATCCTTCGAGCCGGACTTGAACCAGCGACCTATGGATATCCGACAGTTCATTACCTCTACAGTCCACCGCTCTACCAGCTGAGCTATCGAAGGAACTGTAAAAGTTAAAAAAGTCAGAACAAATCTCGTTTATTATGGTTTTAGTTACATGAACATATCTTTTTTTCTCTTCGATTGTGACACTCAAGCGCACAAGATAACAGTAGCAAATCTTTCGGGCTGACTTCAGTTGCGCTGAAACCCCAGGATCAGTTAGAAAGGTTTTCGTCAATTGTGCTAGCAAACTTCAGGTTGTCACCAGAAGTTTCTTCAATTGCGCAGAAATATGACCACATTTAAGATCGCGGGGCATAGAATTGTATATGTTATATGTATAGCAAACCTTGTATTTTACGATAAGGAAATTAAAACAAATTATTTTCCTTGCCGTTCCATGCATTTAATTTCTTCTTCTTCTTCTTCTTCTTCTTCTTCTTCTCATGGTGCTGTAGCCCGTTGCCGAGCCCTGACCTCAATCTTCACCTTCCATTTTTTTCTATCCTCCGCACTTCTTCTCCATCCTCGTATTTGGCATCATCTCTAACGGCATCCTCCCATCTTGCCCTTGGGCGTCCCTCAGATCTTCTACCTTCAAATTTCCCTGTAAATATCTTCTTTGGTATTCTGTCATTCTCCATCCTTATTACATGACCCGCCTTTCCAGTCGATTCAGTCTCACAAAGTTAGATACAGTCACATCTCCATAAAATGCATACAGTTCTTGGTTGTATCGTATTCTCCACTTTCCATTCTCAGTAACTGGATCGAAAATACGCCTTAGTACCTTTCGCTCCAATCTGTCTATCAAAGAGGCTGCTGTACCCGTGAGAGTCCACGTTCCACATCCATAAGTAAGGACCGGTCGGATAAGGGTCTTATAGAATATAATTTTAGTCGTGTTCGATATATCTCGACTTTTTAACAGTGCCGATATGGAGAAAAATGCTTTATTGACTGCTTGGATTCTGTTATGTATTTCTTCCATTTTCTCGTTCTTATCATTTATTCCCGCACCCAAGTAGCAGAATCTGCTCACAATTTCTATTTTGCCACTATACATTTCCAAGTGCTCGATATTTCTACTCTGAATTTTCTTTCGCAGCATAGCTTTCGTTTTTTAATTTCTCAGGTTTATTAAATTTCTAAGTATTTGTTCAGATTTTCCAGCGTTGGGTATTACACTGTTTTACAGATCAAAAGATCTTTAAAAACTTTGGAACCCTTAAAGTGCATGAAGTTACACGCGGATCAGTATCATCGACAGATGATGTATACTAAAAACGAAAAGATTAAATTGATATTTCATTATTGTAGGCGGTTTAGTGGCTTGTAGTTTAGTTTGCTTCAATTCTTCTTTAATTTATGGAATACCACACAAGTACACAAAAGCTCTTATTCAAAAGAAATCGTTATATTATAAAAACCCACGGCGCTCTGGCACATCTCACCGGTTTACCACCTACCTACGAGCAAGATTTCATTGAAAAAATTTCCCCAAATTGATTGAGTCAGTGCCATTAACGTATCATGGTACTATAGTATTCGCTCTACACTGCCACAGACCATGGCAATGGCGTGAGGGTGGATGCTAACAGACTACCTGCTTTCCCTTTTCTTCGTATATTGTTGTATTTGTATATGGGGAATGTAGCGTTGTTAGTAGGTGGACTGGTTCGGCCACGTGGAGCGGTTAGTAGAAGTAGTTAGTAATAGTTAGAGTTATTGATACTAGGAGGAGTTGGATAGAGGAAAGAGAGTTTGCTTTTCAGTATTCGTAGCTATATGAACTAGGACATTAATGTAAAAAGCTACAAATTTTCTAGCCCCATCGGGAATCGAACCTGGGATGACTTGGTGATGAGCGACATCACTACCACTTGCGCCACCGCTAGGCAGATTGGTGCGATTGAGTTAGGGTCCTCTGCGGAATTGAGGCATTTTCCTGTGCGACTGGTGCTCGACCTATCTTTCATTTACTATGAATCAGAGCCATTTATAAGTTATCTTCACTGGGCGGCACATGGGAATAGGTCTGCGAATATTTTTTTGGGATGGTGGGAGGGGGGGCTTCAGAGTACGCCAACATCTGGGTCATTAGAGTCCTATTTGAGAATACCCTAAATTTAATTCATCCATGCCATTGATGCTGCAATAAAATTATTGTTTCGTTTTGACGCGGGCACAAACAGGTGTTACATGAGGGCATGACGTGTCTCACTGGGCAGTAATAGTTCCGTCTAGTTATAGCTCAAACAGGGTTGAGATCGGCCATCACGGGTCCCAAGGATCTTCTACCTGCTCGCACTCTTCTTACTGCCTCCACCACAACTCAACAACACACTTTAACGCTTGTATCAATGCACGCATAAACCGTAAAGATAAAGTTTTTATTGTACTAATTTCAGTTTTTGCAGTACAGTGACGGAGTTCAGATTTCATTTCGGGGTGGGGATAAAGAACTCGAAATCAGGTGATGAAATAAGACATTTCAAAATTATTTAGTCTTTGAATTTCATAAAAATTGATTAAGCTATTCTCGAGAAAAAAAGAACGATATATGGGATAAATTTTATACTAGATTTAAAACAGGAAACCTGCCGCGCCGTAAATAGAGCGAAAAATTAGCTGCAAACTTAGACAATTATTAGAAAGAAGTCGCCATTTATCTAAAAAAAATCTTTGACTAAAATTCGATGACGTATTATGCTCGTGATAAACGTCTTGTTTTAGAGCAAAAAACAATTTTACATGAAACAGAAAATGAATTTGTTCTTTAGAAAGGCGTATTTATTACAGAAGTTACTTCTTAAGGTGCTATTAGACTTAAACTACAGGATAGAGAAGTGGGAAAGCTGAAGGGCGTAGCCAAGGGGGGACCTAGGAGATCCAGGGTCTCTCTATCGTTTACAAAATTATACTACAAAATAAAACTTTACCGTGTATTAAGTTTTATAAAGGATTGTTGATGAAATATGCGAATCAATGAGTGGGCGCTGAGTTTATATTAATATAAAAATAAAATACGAGCCTTTGTAAGATATTATTTTATTCACTCTTCAGATTTACCTCCGCTCCTTCACGTTCTGTTCCTGGAACGCGCTTGATCTACGCTACACCCCTGCTGTCGGGTTCATACTCGTATGTTTTGTCATCTAAGTGATCTAATCTACTAATTTTGTATTAAATTTTACCGAGTAAAAATAGGCATTGGCTTAATTTTTAGATGGTGAGTTTTTCGGGGGCGATCCTTTTTATGGGTGCATGATGTGATTTTGTGGTTCAGAGAGGTTTGTGGTAACCTTTGTATTTCTGTTGTTTTTTTAGGTGACGGCGTTTAAATAAAAAAACAAATGAATGACATTAGAAATAGAGTTTAGTGCATTATAACTAGCTTTGAAATGATATCGAAGTTGAACATCATAAAATAAAACAATCACATCTTTGAGGTCAAGTATGTTTCAGTAAAAGTTGATACTCACATTCAACAATCTTTGTGTGCCTAAATAAAATAATAGCTTCCAACTAAGTTGGGGAGTTTAGAGTCATATCCCTTGCATGTAATAAACGAAAAAGTTTTTTGGAATTCTTGTGAAATCACATGATTAACCTACAATATCTCAAAAGGAAAATGCATGAAGAATCCCCTATCTTCCAATGTAAATCCCAAAAATCTTGTAATATGTCATAAAAATTTGATCCAAGAGATCGGGCTACTTTCTATTCTACAACGTTTTGGAAATGACAATTAATCGAAAAAAATTAAAATTGTGAGTAAATTATTTACCTTAATTATTTATAAGTTTAAAACTCATGCATAATTTTCATGTTAAGTCCTAAACTTATGTGTTAACCTAGGTATAAAAGTTAACTTATCTCATTGCAAAAACTTATTACACATTATAAAATGCACCCTTTGTTCTACGAACATCACATTCTCAGAACAAACTCCAAGAGCAATTTAAAGATTGCTCTCTAAAATTTCCTTCGAGCCGGATTTGAACCAGCGACCTATGGATGTCTGTTGTTTATCCCCTACAGTCCACCGCTCTACCAACTGAGCTATCGAAGGAGGTGTTTGTTGAAACATAACCCGGTTACTTCGCTTTATCGTTTCAACTTATTTTAGCAATTTGTGTTTTTGTTTTGTTTTGTTTTTGTTTGACGAGCTCTTGCGCAAGATAGAGCACCGAAGGTCAACTCGATTGCGCAAGACGAGAAAAATTCGTGAGTCAAGTATACTCATTGTCATGTTTCTCTGCTTCGAGAAATAGTGCCTTAAGAAAAGAAAAACGTAACATGAGCGGAAACGCACTGTGTTTTTTAGTTTATTGTACATTAGTCGCAGTAAATTACTTTATTGTCCTCAACGCGGTCATAGGCAGTTTGTAACAGCTCTCTTAAATAACAATAAATTATTAATTTATTTATTGTCGGTCTTGTTGTTGGTACAGAGCTTGTACTCAATGAAGCCAACGCTTTTACTTCGCCATCGTCCATAAGAGTAATAATATTTGTTCCTCGCTTTATGTTGGCAGCACATTCGAATTTCTGCAAACTTAAATCCATCGCCAACCTCGATCTACGTGCTCTTGAGGCGCTGTTCTATTCTTTCTGCATGGAGCATGTGGAGCAAATATTTCCTCGTGTCTTTGTTAAGTGATTAACTTGTATTTATTTACAGCAAATAGTTGCTTTCATTACTACTATTAATATTTATTTGGATATTACTTCAATTCGTAGAAGTTGACAATTCGTGTTCGGCAGCCATATTGCATAAATCTCGGCAAAGTTACGTGACTTGGAGTGTACAACGGGATCTCTGAATTGGCGCTGGCGGGTCGACTTCTACAATCCTAACAACAAACATTTACGTGTCATTTTTGCCTCTTTTCAGTCTATAGAGGTTTAAATAAGGTTTATGTTGTACATCTAGCTTTCATATGGATCACTTCGTTTACAAGTGTGAACTAGGACATGAGTCAGTTTTATTCTTATTCTGAGTTAGTGTCTAAAGAAAGAGTGTCTCCACTGCCCCATTCACCCTACGGTTAGTACTAAGGACAATGCGTCCAGATCGAGCAGCCACTTGAAATTTGAGTCAAGGTTTTCCCCTAGAATTTCTGACTATGTTTTGCAATTAATTGCTGCCGGATGTCCGATATAAAAGTGTATATGTTGTTTCCTACGCAGTAAAGAATGAGTAATCAACAATCCCCAGAAATTAGGAGGAATATTCAAACGTAATTACATTTTTTATCGAATAGTATACCTACGGAAGTCTCAAATTAAAATTCCCATCGGAAGAGAACGGGCCCACCGGGATACCAGGACGAACTATTTTTTTTCATCATAATAATGTTACTTAATGCAATGTTGAACGTAAATCACTAATCCTGCGAACAACTTTCACATTGCACCTCAAATCATCCTTCGAGCGCGATTTAAACCAGCGACCTACGGATATCCGTTACCTCATTACCTCTAAAGTCCACCGCTCTACCATCTGAGCTATAAAAGTTCGATTCACACACGTCAGAATATTTCACATTCATTGTAGTTTCCCCTATCAACTATCCCCTGAAATTAGGAGGAGATATCGAATATTATACCCTTGGGAATATCAAATTAAAATTCCCGTCGGGGGAGGACTGGTCCACCAGGATACTGGGACGTTCACAGTGCCCATTTTTCTTGGCGCCAGAAAAAAATAGCTAAATTACAGAAATGAATTACAGAGAGAAACAAAGAGTTAAAATGATTATTGAGTCGTGTGCAACAACATGCAAGTAAGAGGAAATTAAAAGTGGGAAAATGGCGAGATATTAATAGCGAAACAGGAACCCAGGTAATGGCCTACGGTCGCGTCACTGAGTTAGAATAATAATAATAATAATAATATGTAAGTCATATTGTGTGGAAATCTGTATATGAATTTATGATCCTTTAGCTCAATGAAATACAATGACGTGAGGAACATATCCTCATTATCGCTAAAAAGGATTGCCAAGTTAGTTCCCCATTATAATGAACCAAACTAAAGGAAGATTTTTTGTATTTTTTCAGCATTTTGTGCTTCTTTTTATTCATCATCATACCAGTCATTTCTAGGTTTTTTCTTCCGAAATTCAAATATATATATATTGCTGCTTCGATTATTATATCTTTTATGTCTTTCCATTCCTTCTCCACACTCTTTCCTGATTGATTGTCATCGTTTTCTTGCAGCTTATACTTTATATCATTCTTATAGCTATTTATAGAGAGAAGGTCCTGCATCCTATGCTCATCATAAGTACGGCTAGCTTGACCTCTATATGCCGATAACGAAGAGATCCTTGGATGGTATTTAGCCATGAAGTGATCTGTATTACAATCAGCTCCCCTATAACTCCTCTTATCAGTTATATCGGATTTGTGTCATATATCTATTAGTATCTGATCTATTTGATTGGCTGTTTTGTAATCTGGAGTAACCCATGTAACTTTGTGAATGGATTGTGGAAATGTGAATGTAGGAAATGAGTGATACGTATTGACATATTCTTGGTTCTTGCAAGATTGATGAGTCTGTCTCCGTTGTCATTAGTATCTTTATGGATGGTATCTCTACCCAAATGTGGGTATAATGTTTTGTCTGTGACAATCGTAGCATTCTTATCCCTGAGTATTATTTTAATGTCATGTCTGCTACTCTCTCCGTTATTTGGTTCAATGTTGAATAGAAAACAGCTTTAAAGTTAAATTTGTAAATTTTTATATATTTATTGTCAAAAAAGCAGTACAAACTGCGTATGACCACGTGGAGGACAATAAACTAATTTACTCTCCGGAAGCAAGCAAGGGACCATCCCATCTATTCCGATCAAGGGCCCTAAGGCAGAGGCGGATTCAAAAATTTCAGCAAAAGTTCCTAGATAAGATAAAAAGTTAGCTGCGAGTTATAATACATATATAATGTCAATATGTTTGTAATTTAACGCAAATATGTTTGTAAATTTACATGTACAAATTATTATCGAACTATAGATTATTCTGAGTATAGTGTTTAAAAATCATAAGAATTGAAATAACACTAAATTCACGATTTATTGTTACAATAAACACGCCCCTAGACAAAGCCTAGAGAACCTGTATAAGAAATCCGCCTCTACACGAAGGAAAACCGGAGACAATAGTTTTAAAGAAAATAGTTTTTTTTAAGATTGATATAAGTTATTTAAAAAGTACTACAGCAGTGGCGTGATAAAGTACAAGACGTATTTAACTTTTATTAAAATCAATAAATTCTTTTACATTGTAGAAGCACTGGTGCAGGAGATTGTTTTTAACCGCGGATTTGAAGAGATTCGATTTCATAATATCTTTTATATTCTTGGGCAGGGAATTATATAGAAAGGTTTCCGAATGATAAGGTCTTTTTTGGCAAAGAGTGGTTGACACTCTAGGGCGATGAATATTATTACTATTGCGAATATTGTGTTCGTGAACGAGACTGTTTCGTATGAAGCAAGGGTGGCACTTCAGTAATTTGGTCTTAACATACAAGACCGTTTCTCAAATATAAATGCAGGGAAGTGTTAAGATATTTAATTCCTTGAATAAAGATTTACAAGAGTTTCGGGGGTGATATTTACAAATTATCCGAACTATCTTCTTCTGAATTCTGAAAGTTTGAATGCTCTGATCTGAATTACCCCAGAAGGTAATGCCGTAACGTAAATGGGAGTAAACGTTTGCAAAATATACGCAACGGGAAATACGTGGACTAACTATGTTAACTAAGATTCGGATTGCGTAACACAATTTGCTTAATTGGGAATTAAGATTGTCAACTTGACAATTCCATTTGAGGTTGTCGTGAATATGGAGACCTAAGAATTTAGCATTCGTAACAGTTTTTAATTGTGTTCCGTTTAAATTTGGACATGTGATTTCAATATGTGTACGATTTTGGATCGTTGAATGGGTGGAGGGGTTTTTTATGTACTTTTAAGTTCTTAATTTAGCTCTGACAATGTCCAAAATAAAAGGTCGAAACATGAGCATAACTAAAAAAACAACTTTTTAAAATATTTGGTCTAAATGCAAGCATCTCTCACATTTGAAATATTTATACTGAAAATTTTTTAAGCGTATTTATTTCACTCTTTCATCCTAGATAGATAACGTTTCGAAGTTTTGGGGCGTGCGTTTCTCCTGGCAAACGAGATCTTCCACTTCTAAAAATACCTCCCACTTGGAGGGACACTTTCGTTCTGCATGTGCTGCTCCTGCCGCCCGAAGCGCGTACTAATGGCGAGGGGCGCTCGGCGCTTGGTCTGATGCTGGCCTCTAGTAGTACTCCAGTGCATTCGGCGGCGCAGCGTGGTGGCAGCGGCGAGGCGACGGCGTGTGTTTGTTTTCGAGTCCGTTGGTTGCTAAGGTTAAAAGTTGCGAACGAACGATGCACGACGTTTGACTTTTGTTAGCGAAGTGCGCGACTTTTCCTCTTGTGCAGTGTTTCAGTGTGCGGTGAGTGTACGCGAAAACGTAACTTTTTTTACGTGGTTGAGAGTACTAGACGTTTCTCTAGAACATTGCGATACTTTGCACGAACGTTTTTCTAGAAATGGATGAAGAAGATAGCGGAGGAGGTATCACCAAGTCACCGATCAAACGTCTTGGATCGACAAGGAAACTCCTGCTGTTTAATAGTAAGTGTTTCACGTATTCAAAATCATGGTCAGAGTACGAAAGAGTATTTTGTGTAGATCGTTCCTCTTCTCCTGTTTCAAATCAACGTGTCAAACATTTGTGATAACTTAACAGTAACATGACATCCTTAGCAAGTGCACATTTATAATTTGTATATTCACCCTCCCAAAATAAATTGCATACAAAAGTTGTCTTTTGTGGAGTATATGAAAATTATTTCGAGTAATACATCACGATTGTGGGGAAATGAGCTTATCTTGCTTAGAGTCATGCCGTACGAGTATGTAAACAGTGCCGTAGTAACGTTGTACCCCCAGTGACACTTATCTCTGGTGTTTGCTATCGCACTAAGATTCCACCGCTGTTGCCTTGCGTTTATTTCGTCGCCGGTCGGTGTGTGTGTGTGAGGGGAGAAGTCTGTCGTCTCCAGCGTTCGCGTGCGAGGGAGTTATTTTTACTCGGGAGGGATGGGGGGACGCGTCGTCATATTTTGAGTAGTGCGGGGTGTCCACCCGCCCGCTCGCGCACGCGGAGGTGATAGTGAGGCGGGCGCAGGTGTGCAGGCGTCTTACCGGCCGGCCTTCAGAGAGAGAGGCGACGCCGGGCCGGTCGCTGCCCCGCCCAACCCCGCCAAGCGCTCCGCTCTCACGAGCTGCGCGGACGGCAGCTGCTTGTAAACACAAGGCCTCATCTCGTGATGGCTTTAGTTTGCACCTCACTTTTGCGTAGTACGAGAAAATCAGCGCTAAAGGCGGCGTTCGGTTTACCTGCCTCAGTAGTGCTGCTCTCAGGCAACAGAAGCAGATCCACGATTTTATTATTATATTTACTATTATTTGGGGTGGGAGGATGGCAGGGGGACTTTGGGGATGTGGGAAATTAGGGAAGTTTAGTACAAAATGATGCTATTATTAAGCAATTTACAATTCTGTAAGTATATTTTACTACCCAATGCGAGTAATATGCCTACGTACCAAAAATAATTAGTATTTCCCCTTAAATAACAGAAATGTTTTACGAAATACATTTTTTATCGAAATTAATAGTTTCACTTTTTCTTGAGCGGGGACCATCAGCACGGACGTCCCCGACTAAATCGTCCACTGCCAGACACGGTTCTTTAAACAAAGAATTTAATGTTATGCAAATACCAATTTTTAAATAATATTGTTTCTGTGTTTTGATCTGATAGTCATAAAAATTCGTTTCAAATCACTGAACAAAATCTGGAGATCCCCCATTTTGATTAAGAAAATAACTCTTACAGAACTTGCCTTCGATCAGCCAATGGTTCTACGGAAGGTTGCATAATATAACATAACGCACATAAAACACATCATACATACACAATCATACATAAAACAACATACAATACACAATAAAATAAAATAAAATGGAGAAACTGCGGGCACCACTATGCATATTTTCATTTGACAACGAAATGCAAATAAATTACTAGATATTAAATAAATCGGTAGAACTCCCGTTCTCAGAAGAAGAAAATATTTTCTCTTAAATTTTTTTTCTTGGAATAGATTGATAACTCGTTGTTTTCGATTTAGAATATTCCAGAGGGTCTCGCCAATTGGATCAGTTTGCTGCCTTTCACATCTGTTCGGCAACCGAATATCAATTTTCACAGAACTACACGCGCTTCCAGCCTCAATCAGAATCTGTGTCGTGTCCAATGCGTGAACAGAATTCAAAGTCAACAAAAATCGGGATATTTTCTTATTTGAGAAGAAGAAAAAAACGAAACAACGACAGTATTTAATAAACCAAATAAATCACGATATTTTATCGCGACATGGGTCCAAATATTTCTTATATTTCGTGTTCAATATTTGTCGTATCCGATCAATATATCCCACAAACGTTATGAATTTATCACGGAAACGAGCACGCCATTTGTACTAACCGATTTGCGATTTGTTGATTTATCTGTAACAGCGCTGAAAAATTATTTGATGTATTCAGCGAAATCGTTCGTGGTCGTCGGGTTGAACACCACTGCTATGTTCTAAAGCAGAGATACGGGTTATTAATGAGGAAGGGGTAGATTGATTAATTGATGTGATAAGAACGTTGCACGGATTGGCTCCCTCCTTGGCGATCGTTCATCAACAGAAATCACATCATAATATGCAAATCTTATCCGCCGCTTGAGAACGATAAGATCTGTGTATATTATTTTATTAAGAATTTAGACTCAGTTCAAGATTATGTGAATGTAAAAAAATAGTTATCGAATACCTTTCTGAAAAGTTTAGACTTCGATTGAAAAAACAATAAATTACGAATTTATCTCCGAATCAAGCGTTCTCACAGAAGAAACTTAACCATCGAGACCTTATCGAACGCACAAATGAATAATAATAATAAAATAAGCAAAACGGCTTACCTTTTGGAAAAATATTTACTATGCGCAATGTTCCTAAAGCACTTATAAATTCTAACCAGTGGCACTCTGATATTTCCTCGTATGAAGAAACTTAGGAATAAGAAGTTCTCACACTACTCAAAATTTGTTTTTTCAAACACTTTGATGTAAAACAGGACCACATTCATTAAAACGTAACGAGTATTCTGTCAGTCATTCTCACGCACTCAATAATGTATGTCAAGTTTCCGCTCATCTTCCTCCAATTTTTTTCTCTGGTGGCAGTAGATTCCCTCAATGGAAACAACATTAGCTCACAGTGGCGGAGTAGACCGTAATCATTGGGGGGAGGCTAACTGGAAAGCATTTTTGTTTTAAAATTATTAATATTACCATTAAATGAAATGCATCAAATAAATAATTAAAAATCTGGTATTATTAATAACAACAATTATTTATTAAAGTTATTAATATGGTAATATTAATTTTATTAATCTGATGTCATTAATTTTACAAATTACAATTATGAATAACAATTATGAATAATAACAATTAATGTGGTAACACTTTTACAAAGTTTGCTATTTAACAATTTCAATTTCATGTTAAGGGTTCAGGTCCAATGGGGGCGGGACTATAGCGCCCTTAATCCCCCCCCCATAGATCTGCTACTGTTTGCTTGTGTCGTTTCCCAAAGAGAGATCGCGGGATTCGGGCTCCACCCGAAATTTTTCATAAAATGTAATAGTTGCTATGTATGATCTGTATAAAGCATTTATTTATTTATTAAACCAGAAAATTTGACGAATAAAATCTTTCAGAGGTAAATTAATCATCTGTACGCATGTCGGGTACAAGAAATCTTACATACGAGAACTTACTTATTATAAAGAAAAACACACTAACAGTAATCCTATAGTATATATTTATTGTTACTCATGTAATCATTACCAATTGTACCGCTGAAGACTTGTCGCTAGTTGAAACAGACCAAACTGTGTTTTAACAATTATACAAATTTAAACTATATACTTTACAAATATTGTTAATTAAAAATTTGCTGTCAAATTAACGTAATAAACAATTGAAATATCTTCAAGTACGAGGACAAATAACTTCAAAGTGGTTTAACGAAAAATCTGGTTCCCTCCCAAAATAAATTTCTGACTTACGTACCTGTGAAAAAGAATCAATCGTTGAAGCTGTGTGCATTGCGTCGAAAATAATTCGATGTGCCTAATCCCTGGAATGACATTTGTTGGGAGCCGGGGGTTAATCACAGAGAGAGAAATGTTTTGTATGTTGCCATAGTAGGCGAGCCGTTAAAGAACATGCTGACGGAATATGGTTGTTTAGTGGTCGAAGGGAGAACAAAATAAAACCGGGACTACATCGGACAGATGAAAATAGTGAACGGTAGAAAGGCGTAGGGGAACTTTATTTCTTTGTGATTTGTTATTATTATTTTTGATTTATTTACCTTATGACGAGGTTCAGGCCATGATACCTGCTTCTCCACCTAATTGTGATTGGGAAGGAGAGATATTGGGTTGCCTGCGTGCCGAACCGACATTTGTCTCATGTGACGAAAAGCTCACCTGGTTCGACCGAGAAGGATTTGAACACGCACGTACCCCTCAGGGGGAAGCGAAGACGCTGCCACTAGACAACCTCTGTCTGTATTTACTATATTTGTTGTATTTGAAAATGGGAAATGTAGCGTGTTATTGGAGCTTATCTTCATGGAGCGATAGGAGTTGGGTGGTAGGATATTGTTGGTAGGTGGGCCGCTTAACTGGGTTTATCAAAAACTTTGTCCACGTGGAGGAGTTAGTACAAGTAGTTAAAGTTATTGACACTAGGAGGAGATGGACAGAGGAAACAAGGTTTACTTTTCAGTAGTCACAGCTCTGTATCAACTGGGACATTAATGTGAAAAGCTACAAACGTTCTGCTCCATCGGAAATCGAACCCGGGATTACGCGGTGATGAACGACAACACTACCACCTGAGTCACGGGTGGGGCGGCTCCTGTCTGTATGAATATGGGTTAAAACTCTATGTAATATATGAATATTTGTAACGTACTTTTTGCAATAATATGCTGTATGCAACCTTAGAATGACAATGTTGCAGGTATAGTGGTCTATGAGATCAACACTATAATCTCACGGCGAAAGAATAGTCATGGGTTATAATCAATGGAATTGTATAATATCTGCTGTGGGAGGGAGGAGGGGCGACGTAGCATAGCTTCTCCCATTCCATACGGCCAAAGGTTAGCGATCAAGCCCTCTGTCCTTCACAGTTACCATATCAATTACTGTAGGTTCTACGAATCGGCGAATGTAGGCAGCAGCATCCGAATGTAAACTCACCAAGATTCTGCTGACGACGAGTGAAACGCACACGCGTCTTCCGCGAGGAGAGTGAGACTCTGCGAATCTCTTAATGATGACGTTGGCTCCTCGAATTTTACGTGGGTTTTAGATTCCTCCCTCATTACCACGATAAGGATTTGTCGGAGCAAATTTCATATGAAGACCTTAAGGGAAAGGTTGCTGAAATTAGGGGAAAAGGGACAGAAAGGTGATATTTTACTTAACTAATGTGAGAAACAATTTTGAACACATTCTAATTCATTGAATCACAAGTAAGTACATCAAATCATCACTCTTCAGAAGAACAAAAAAAGAGGAAGTACGCATATCCCATTGTTTTTATTTTGAAGACCTTATTCTTCCAATTGTTTAATAACTGCAGCATTGGCGCCGATGTGTGAGTGGTTACCGTAGTGGCCTCTCACACTCGAGTTTAGGGTGCGAAATATCCACACACGACATGTAGTATGATTATACTGCATGTGAAAGATCTCTTGAGCATCCTTGGATGATCTCGGCAAAATTAATTCTTGGCGAAAAATGCACCCACGCAGAGTTCCGGCTTCCACTACCAGATGGCAGTGGAAGACGGAACGTCTAAATTGCTAATGTGGCTCAGCCCAAAGGGTCGCAACAACAAAAAAAGGGCCAAAATTAACGGGAGCTGAGACCCATGCGCTATTATTATTATTATTATTATTATTATTATTATTATTATTATTATTATTACAGCTGCAGTCAGACACCTACGTTTACTAATTTTATATCTGGAGCCGAATTATAACGAACGTATAATATCATAAATGTTACATATCAAATTTACGAATAACATTAAATTTACAAACTGACGCATAAAACGTATCAAAAATTTATAGTTGTTTACAATTATTTTTCTGCTTTGAATGTTTGTGTTTTCAAATTTTTTTTTCTTTCTGTCATTGTTTTATTTGTATATGTAGTTAATTTGTTTTTATACTTGTAACTAAGATAAAGCAAACAAATTTCTTGTTATGTCGCCCGATGATGGCAGCAATTTACTGCTGAAACGTGATAGAAATAAATAATTGTCTACGAAAAAAGGTCGATTTAATAATTCAATAAAGACTTCAGTTTGCATGTTCACTGCATGCTAAGGAAACATTAATTGAAATTAATGAAATACTTGATATTGATTCGATGTATAAATGGAGTGAAAATTACATATCATATATCTTATAGATGATTCAATGCGCTCTAGAAACCGCTGTAAAAAAAAAGAAGAGAAACGGGGAATATGGGCACGGTTGGAAGAAAAAGGGATAAATATCCCAAAAAAGGTGCTGAAAAGAGTTTTCTTTTTTTATGCAGACAAAATTTCACTCTTTTATCTCTTTCCGAAAAGCATTAATTTGCCCTACGCAAAAAAGGTGCGCGCCTAAAAATCCTAAAACTGCTCATTATTATTCTTTCGCCGCGGGTCCAGTAATATGAAATATGTGTCGATCGCTGTTTTGCTCATACCTCTCAACTTGGGTGCGATTTGGGCAGGGGGGGTCACGTGGCCCTACGTTTGTTTCTCTTCCTTTCCCTTCGGCGGCGTGGGCGATCCCTCCCTCCCTCGCTCCCTCCCCCGCGCAGGCGCATTCGCTCGTTTGCCAGCTGCCGACCGACCCTCCAAACACTCCCCCTCTGCTCGCCACATTTTGCTTCTTTTTTTCTCTCGTTTTTCGAAGGGGGAGAGCGGGCTACGACTGCGAACACGTAAACTCCCCTTCCCTAGAGATAGTTAATCATGGTGATTAGATTTACGGGGAGTGCGGTGCGGATGATTTGGTGGGCAGTTTCCAAAGAAACTCGACGAGATGACTTCAATTTCGCAGTCGCCACCAATTCATAAAATTTTCTTCAACACCGTGATTTTGTGGAGATGGTTGTTTGTAAAACATTCTCTCATAAAAATCTCGTCGCTTTTTAGCGGACTCTTTTGAAACTTATTTGCGAGTTATTACGTCGTTGAAGTTAATCACCTTGTTCGAACATTGAAGAAACAATATGGCAAATCAGATTCGTTCCGAATGAACGACCGTTTTATTTCAATTTTTAACGATGAAAATCCATTTTACTTGAATAAGCGAATAAGCTTTTTACTTAGTTATTTGAAACCACCTCCCATGTCTCGGTCAAAAGACCTTGACGAAGGTTAAATACTTGCTGATTCTGTTTTGTATATTCTATAACATTTTCGTTACATTTAAAGTTTAGCAGAGACTTATTTCATTCTAGGAATGTTGTTTAGGGTAAATATGAATCTTTATTCACAAAAATACGATGGACGAAAAATGTATTAACTCGTGCAGAAATTCTGCCGAACTTCATCCTTCATCAATTTCAACGACAGACTTCTCCGGCTGAAGACATCCAAGTCCAACCTGGGTTTCGAAGATAGAACTCTCAACTCAGAGAGATCTTTACCTCGTTTAACGGAATTCGCTGGAGTTTTTTTTTTACATTAATCGTACGCATAAGTTTCACTACATCCAGGATTGGCTGGTTAAAAGCACATTGACTTTCTTTTTAATAAAACGCGTTGCTTTTTTAAAAATTTTCGTTTATGCTACTTTCTAATCTTCTTACTAGAATAACTACGTCTTTAACATTCTAAAAATGACGGGTAAATTTCTCCTGACCACACCGGGAGTTGAACCCGAGATGACGTGCTGATGAGCGAGCACGCTACAATCGGAGGGGCCTATTTGAATCGAGAATGAAAATATGCAAACAGAGGCTTCATTTATCTGCTTCACGATATTGTAGATATACATTATTATTGTGATAGTTTTCTCTATTGAATTGTTTTAATTTCAAGTATATGACTTTCTGTGTGCATTCAAAATTAAGAATATAATTTTCTTTCAAAATTGTTTAACATCGAATCTATTAGATATAGACCGTTGTAAAAGAAAAATGTTATCTTGAACAGAGAATTCAAAAATTGTTTAAGTGTTATGCTACACGAGGTTCATCGGATAGGTACAAAAAGTTGCCCAGCCACCGAATATTCCCCCAACAACGTTGCAAACTATTATTTAAAAAATATGAGTATAAAGCAGTAATATACATTAGAACTGACAATTTTGTAATATTGTAAATCAAATTAGCTTCAATAACTTCACTTCTGCTTATCATGTTTTTGAAGCTTTAAAACGTCTTCACTAAATAAACTTTTTGTTTTGTTTTTATGACATTTTTTCAAATCCTTTATAAAACTGGAAGGAAATAAAGATGCTTATTTACGTTTTTACTTTATTGGAAGAAAGTGGTTGAAGTAATCTGCTCGGAATCCAGGTGATCGCGAGTTCGCATCTGGGGCAGGGCAAGTTTCCGTTCCTTCAACTTCTAGTTGTAGTTCTGCGCTTCACCTTTTCTCCGCTTTCTCTCTCTTCGGTGGGGGTCGAACCACTGTCCTCAAGTTATGACTTGACCTACATTTATGACCTATGTCTCAATGTGACACACGTCAATATATGGCTAAGCACTCATTTTGTGAAGTTGTAAACATTAATGAACGGAAACTCAATGTTTTTATTAGTTCATTGTGCTTTACTTGTTGTTAATTAGTTAATTGTCCTCAACGTGGTCATAGGCAGTTTGTAACAGCTCTCTTGACATTAAGTTATTTATTTATTTATTGTCAGTCTAGCTTGCTTGATGTTGGTACAGAGCTTGTGCTCAATGTAGCCAACGTTTTTATTTCGCCATCGTCCATACGAGTAATGATATTTGTACCTCGTATTATGTTGGCAGGACATTCGAATTTCTCAAAACTTAAATCCATCGCCAACCTGGCCCATCAATTCAATTCACTTGCTCTTGTGGTACTGTTTTGTCATATTCTGCATCGAGCGTGAGGAACGAATATTACCTTGTCTGTAGGTTGTTTTGATATGAACTTGCTTTCCTTTCTAACAAATAGTCGCTTTAGTGACTACTATTAACATGTATTTCGATATTACTTAAATTTGTAGACGTTGGCAATTTGTATTAGGTAGCCATATTGCATAATTTTCAGTGTAGCTATGGTAAGTATATGGACCGGTTAGTCGGGTTCACCTACAACTTGGCCCATGTGGGGATTGGAGGAAAGGAGAAGATATTTTAGTTGGGAGGTGGATACCACAAAATGTCAGAGGGGAAAACCTGTCTACAGTTTGATTTTGTTCGTGTAAGATGTTTTCTGTATGAATCTAGAAGTGGTGCCATTATTTGATTTTGGAACGCATCTTGTATTTGCTTTTTAGCTTGTTTGTGAATGTACTCTGAAATAAGGAGGATGTTGTGTTATTCTTTTACTGGGCCGAAAAATGAACCTCATACTGCTGATTTATATGCTGATCTGATGAAGTGATTTTCTGATTTAGTGAAGGGATTTGCTTTTTGTTTGATGGATGTGGCCCAGGTACCACAAGCAATATGTTCCTACCTTACGTACGCGTGACATAAATGTGTGCTTTGACGCGATGGGATACTGTTTTGCGGTGAAAAATAGGGTACATACCAATACAACCATACGGTAAGCTACTCACTATGTGATATCATTTCTTGCTACTTAATACACTGATAGTCAATGTCAAACAGATGTGGCATTGTTATTTGACTGAATATAACGGGGGGAATAGGTAAAAAAACTTGCTTTGTTACTTTTTTATATGAATTATTATTTCACATATCCTAGCAGTACGAATTCAAAATCGTATATTGACGGGAGCTGACTTCAAGTAGTGTGGTAGTGAAGGGTATTGCAATTATATCCCCCATCACGTAAGCAGTGGCGGCGATTAGGGGGGGGAGACGCCTCTCCACTTTTTTCAGGAAAGACAACAATTTCATTTTAACCCAATAAAACTGATAATTATTTAAAAAAACACCATTCCTGATGTGGTAGTCACCAATTGTCTTTCCCTTGATTTATTTCATTATTTTAATCGTACTTAGTGGGAATATGCAGAACATATCATGTAAATGAAAATTGTCAATATTTTGTTTGCCCCAACCCCCATTTTTGTTTCCCAATCGCCGCTTCTGCACGTAAGTATAACTTTCACATTTCAATTAAACTTATGGTACTACCTGAGTAAATTAGTTTATTGTACTCCGGTGGTCATACTCAGTTTGTAACTGCTTTTTTGACAATAAAGTTTATTTATTTATTTGTCTACTCCAAAGTTGGGCTCTCATGTCATCTTTGAAGAACTGTAATATTTTTAAAATTTATTTTCTCGAACTCTCAAAACCATGTCCGTAAATGATATTACAAGAGATTTTTGGTCTTTGTCTTTTTTCCCTATTCCAATCTTTCTTGTCTTCTTTTATTTGCGTGAAGCCACTCTTATCCATATTTTATTGCATCTCGTAATGTTCCAAATAATGTTACGTGTATTTCAAAATCTTCCAACGTCTCGTTTGATGCAATTTATTTTTGTCTATTTTGGAAATTTGTAAGTACGCGAAGCTTTATCCTTTTTACATATTCACTTCTTTCACACCAATAAATATCACGATTAATCAATATTTGATACAGGGGTTCGATTCTCTTACCGCAAACTCATCATCTCTCTCTTGCCCATTCATTTCTATGGTTACCATAATCAGTGATACATACTTATTTGATGTAAACCATCTCTTAATATTGTTGTATTTGTAAATGGAAAATGTAGCGTGCTATTGAAGCTTATCTACATGGAGCGATAGGAGTTGGGTGGTCATTGTTAGTAGGTGGACCGGTTAGCTGGGTTTACCAACAATTTGGCCCACGTGGAGGGGTTAGTAGGAGTAGTTAGTAATACTTAAGAGTTATTGATACTGGGAGGAGCTGGATAGAGGAAGGAAGGTTTGCTTTCCAGTAGACACAGCTATATGAACTGGGACATTAATGTGAAAAACTACAAAAAATTTTGCGCCATCCGGAATCCGGGATGACTTGGTGATGAGCGAGAACACTACCACCTGAGCCACGGGTAGGGCCATCACTTGTTGTTATAGGTCTGAAGTACTTTACGCAGGTAATATATTTCGAACTGCTGATAGTGCTATTGTGGTGGTGCTTCTCCTACACTAGTGGTCACATTCGTCACGCGAGTCTACTTGTCAGTTCCCAACAATAGGAAACAGTCGATGTCACACGTTGTGCTGGGATTGTAATTACTCCGCGATCCAGTTTTTTTTATCTCTCATTTTTTTCTCCCATTGATCAGCTGGGAACAAAAGGCGGAAGACCAGACGTCGTCGACTCATGAACTCGACGTCAGAACTCAACTGGCTTAATTAATGTGTGGGTTCGACTTAGATGTCAGCTACGGTTCAACGGTATTTGTCAGAATAAAATCGTTTTACTTCATCATCTTTCTGTTTTCGTTTTTTACTTTCTCATATACGTAGTATTTGGAAAGTTTTGTAATCGTGAAAAAATTCGAAAGCAAGATTTCGACGAAAATATCCGTCTTGGTTATCCCTGATTCAGAAAAAGTGGTTTTTGGCATAACTGACATTATTTACGTCTACAATCATTGTTAAATTGAAATACTTATTCCACCTTTTAATGAAGACTATTTATTTATATTATTACGTTTCAGCAGGATGTTGCTGCCATCATCAGGCGAACGCTAGTATGAGAACATATCTTCGTAACAAGCATAAAAACAAATTAACTACATATACAAATGTAACAATGACAAAGATAAAATAGATAATTTGAAACCTTCAAAGCAGAAAAATTATTGTAAACAACTATAAATTTATGATAAGTTTTCTGTGTCAGTTTGTAAATTTAATGCGTTATTAGCAAACTTAATATGTATTGGCTCACGATCTAAAATAGAAACATATTCCCAATCTATTGTATGATCCAAATTAAATGGTGTAATGAAATAACATTATGTTGTAGTGTGTTTATGTTACGCTAATGTTCTTTCATTAGCGTCTGTAACTTATGTTTTGTTTGTCCCATATAGCAAAAGGGACAATTTTTGCAAACAAGTTTGTAGACGATATTTACGAAGTCACGTTAACGATTTTTTTTTTCTTTGTGGTACTCACCAACCAAATGTTTTCTTGGAGGAAATATCTTCTTAAAATTGGTGATATTATTTTATGAAATGAAAGTACAGCAAAAGATTTACTTCTTATCTGTAATAAGAGAAATTAATAGTCTACATTAAAAGGTCGATTAAGCATTTCAATTTTTTGGCATAACGTCTGTCCGTCTGTGCGCAGCGATTCGGAGTAAACGGATGAATATATTTAATTCACATTTCGTATTTACGGTAGAATATACTTTTTGTCGATGCACGTGCTCTAACTTTTTTATTTTATTTTAAAATAAACCTTCACATGAAGGTCAAAGTACTCTTTCGAATATTTCTCTAAAACGGCTCCAACGATTTTGCTTAAATTTTCTGTACGTGAAGTACAATTAGTATGCATTACATCCGCATTAGCGGTATTTCGCTTGTAAGTTTGGTATAGACGTTCGAAAATTATTTCTGTTCGCTTCACTTACACATTAGTTTACTGTTAGAAGAAGCTTGAACAATATTTAGCGGTGTAAATGGACCAAGCAGACGTAGAATACACTTTTTGTAAACTGAAATTAAAGATATGATAATGATAAAATACATTGGACAGCAAACGCATTGCAGATACGAAAATACATCAATTTGTGTCTACAACGAAATTACGTCTCATAACACTTTACGATATTTTTGTCACTCTTGAGCTGGAGATGGAAAAACGTATATGAGAAAGTGTGTACAATGGTTTTGCACCACTAGTTTCTTACTATCGTCGTAAAAACTTTGTGTTTAAACGAATTTTCACACTTTCGCCCAAATATACCATTCTTAAAGTTGGGTCACTAAGTTCGTTAACCTGACAGTTTGTAAACGCTTTATTTGAATTTTGCAAACATATATTGAATTATTTAGCGTTAATTCTAGCAACATGGTGAACTAACGTTTACCAGAAAAAAGTATTATAAATGAAATTGTCCGAAGAAAAATATTATTGTTGAAGAACGTTACTGTTCTGTAGAATCATCTAATTTCTAGCCATACCTTTGTATGTTTTAGTGAAACTAACTGTAGTAACAACCATGATCAGAAAATTATCACAATCGATCACTTCGAATAATGTTCGGAAAGTGAGTTAATAGTAAAATTGAACAAGAAATAGAATTATTAACATAATTCAAATGTGCTATTGAGAAGAAACTCAGCCGTAATTTAACTTAATGAATTTTGCGTTTACTGCATAATATAACACTGTTTCTCTGGGAGTTGTAAACAAATGTTTGCCAATTTTCAATAGAATACACTTATTGTAAACTGTCCTTTAAAGCAAACGCGTTGAACAAAATGTGAACTTGAATGAATATATAAAGACAACATTTTCACTGGTCCAGAGTTGGTCAGGAATTCGCCGTGGCTCTGAATGGCGAAGGGGTTGCGATAGAATATTGTAGACAACTGTTGCCAACTTTCATTTTCTTTTCAGACTTTTCGTGGGAGAAAATAGTTTTTGAAAACAAAAAATCTGTTTGCAACGTGAATTATATCCAGATAAATTACATCATTTTTAGGAGTATTAGCTACAATTTGATGCAATATATTAGCAACAACTCCTGTGTAAAGGCAGCTTAACATTTCTATTTCGTCTGTCTTTATCTCAAACACACTTCCAAAGCGACTATTGAGAAATAATACTAAAAGCGCAGAAACTACATAATACCAATTTGCAACGACTTGCCGAAGTTCACGTTTGTTTGTCAATTGAGTGTTTGAATTGAAGAGCCCAGAAATCGCTTCAAACAAAATATTGGAGGAGCTATAAAGATGTTCAGAGAAAATATTGCTTGTCACGAGACAATTAACAGTCAACACTATTAAAAATATTTAATCAATATAAAACTAGTGGTGCAAAACTATTGCACACACTTTCTCATACACGTTTCTACGCCTGCAGCATAGAGTGAGAAAATATTCTATAGTGAAAGGGTCATTTCTGGCGTGGTCCTCTTATATTTTGGTCGTCTTCCAGTGCTCTATTCATGTTCAAAACCTCTAGATGAACTTATTACTGTCTTTTACTTAAAATTTGAAAGTAAAATAAATATTCAGAATATTATTTCAAAACATATAGCAACATATCAGTGTTATAAATATCGTAAAAATCTTATGTAAATGTAATTTCGTTGTAGACAGAAATTGATGTATTTTCGTTTGCTGTCCTCCTATTTTATCATTATCATATCTTTCATTTCAGTTTACGAAAAGCGTATTCTACATCTGCTTGGTCCATTTACACTGATAAATATTATTCAATCTTCTTGAAACTGTAAACTATAAGTGTGGCAGACAGAAATAATTTTCCTGCGTCTATATCAAACTTTGAAGGAAAATAGCGCTAATGCGGTTGTAATGCATACTAATTGTACTTTACTTACAGAAAATTTGAGCAAAATCGTTGGAGCCGTTTTTGAGAAAGTCATTTGACCTTCATGTGAAGTACCTTTTGTTTAAAATTTAAAAAAAGAAAGGAAAAAAGGAAAGAGCACGTGTATCGAATTTTTTCACGATTACAAAACTTTCTAAGTACTACGTATATGAGAAAGTAAAAATGACAAGCACTTCACTTTGTAACTCAATTTTAGGGTGTTAAACACACTGTAACTAAAATAAACTTTGTGTCACCGTGTAACCCTTGACTCAATAGTGTGCAGAACCACAAATTTATTTATGCGTGGTACGCAATAGATAGGAAATCTTCTCGTGTTTGCCCCGTAAGAAAGGCATCGGATTGCGAACAGTAGCTNTAGGAAATCTTCTCGTGTTTGCCCCGTAAGAAAGGCATCGGATTGCGAACAGTAGCTCATTGCTATTGATGCCAGGGAGATAGCCTTGTGGGCGAAGTCCCAATAAGGGTCTAAGGGAGATACCTACCAGCGAGCTAGCTCAAAATAAATAAATCTTATGGAGTATAATGTTTGTCAACAAATTGTTCTGGGTCGAGGTGGAAATGGTGTACAGTTGTGGATGACAAACGGGTGGTGTAGTGGTTAACACCCCTGCGTTCAAACAGGTGCTCGGGTTCGATTGCCGACTTGTCGCCATTTTCACTTGACCGAAAAGTTATCACAAATTGTTCATATTATACATTTTATTACGTAATTATGATTTTTAATTATAAAAATAGCAAATTTTAATTAAATATTATATAATAGGTTTTTATTTCATAATATCATTAAGAGCTAGCAAAAGTACATTTTTTTGCTAAGTCGTTTGTTTGTTTTTTTTTAATTTTTTTTTATGGATTTCGAACAATTATATCGATTGAGGAAGTATTCGAGGAGCGGAGTAATGCTTACTGAAATATGCGAGATACGTAGATGACCTGTGGGTATTTTTCATACTACCAGAAAATAGAAGTCAAAACATTCTCTAAATATTCAATAGTTTCCTTACAATAATAAAATTTACACTTTAGAACGAGATAATAATAACGAATTAATTTTTTATACGTTTTAATAACACGTGAGGATACGAATTTATCTTTTAATTGGTGTGGGAAACAAATTTACTCGGGACGTGTGTTATATTTTCATGCTGAGAATATGACGACTCAAAAGAGAGCAATGGTACATAATAGAAGGGCCAAGACCGTGGTAATTGCGTTTGAATAATTTAGGAAAGATAACTTTACAAATAGTACGTAAAATTCTTTTGGCAAATGCTATTACCCGGTTGAATTAATAACCAATAGACATCTTAGGAAAAGACTGGATCATTGTAGAATAGACAACAATAATGTTAGGAAACACTTTATACAATTTTACCATAGAACAGATTTGTCTCAACATTACTACATGGAATGTTGTAATGATCGGAAAACATACAAGTATCGACATCTATCATATCAATAAACTAATAACAAAGTCAGGAATAACAAATAACAAAATCAGGAAAGATGGACGAAAGGAATGTAGTTTACTGGATACTTTGTTAAGATTGCAGTGCTATTTACACAGGACAGACAAAAAGAAGACTGAAAAAAAATAAAAAATTCGAGAACACCAACGGAACTTGAATGCAGCAGAATCCAATGTTATAACAAATCACTGCTTAGATGAGGACCATTTTATGGATTGGGAAAACAACAGGATATTAGAAGAAAAATTATTATTAACGTCACATGTCCGAAATGATACACACAAAAACCCCAGTGGGGAGTTTCAACTTACGAGTGGACACTGGGTAACTATTGGGTATTTATTTATTAATATTATGATAATTTAGAGTTTTGTTTATGTTTTTCTTATTTATTTCGTTGATTTTTTTATTTCCCGCGTTGTTAATTATTTCGTTCGTGACATGTTATTAGGATGCTGTGTATTTGTGAATTATCACCTGACGAAGACGCATTCCAGTGACGAAACGTCGCGAATGAAATAAATTTTAAGAAAAAAGTCGAAAAAGTTGTTAATTTTATATTACAATAACGACACGTTAACAGCGCAATTAATTAAATTATGTGTTAAAACACGTAAATAATGTTGAATATCGTTTTTTTTTTATCTTTTAAAATGACGATGGAGACGACGGAGCAGTAAACATACTGTTGGTACGTGTTCACATGAGCAACGCAATGTGTACATGAAAGTTCATTAGTAACAGTATGTTCGCACCGCATTCCAGTGTGGGAATGAACACCCTCTTCCAGGCGTTGGCTGCTTTTTCCGTGGAATTCGTCATCTCTGTTTCAACTGCGTGCTGGCTTCCTTCCAGCAGAGGAGTCCTGGCGTTGACCCCTGCTCGAGTCTGTGTGTCTGCTCTTACTGCCAGGGGCGTCATAGGGAGAGGGAGTGGGCATTTGTAGGGGGTGAGGCGCACGGGGGCTATGACACCTCCCGAGAGTTTTTTTTTTTTTTTTTGCCAAAGCAGTCATCATTTTTATGTTTATTAGTTATCTGTGCAGACCCTGTACCTTATTCCTAATACCAGGGTTTTTTTGCCAAATGCAAGTGTTACATCTTTCTTAGCATATCTATCAGAATTTTATTCTTTTTCTAACTATTCTACCACTACTTCTTTCCCTTTCTCGCTTCTACTGTTTGTTTCCAACCTCTTTTAATGCATCCCTTATCCTCCCAATTTCTGTTAAAAATCTTGAGATAAAATGGAGTTTTCCTTTTGTATCTATCCATGCATCCCATCGTTAAAAGCCCCTTAACCCATTTGTCTTCAGCAATTTCATGAGTTTCCCTCGTTCCTGACCATACAGAATGCAGTCGAATACTATATGATCCACAAGGACATATATCATTGTTTCTCAAATTCATTCTTTTCAAATAACAATTAAAATTCCCACGACCGGTAATAAATGAGGACATATTTATTAGGTACAAACCAAGAACGATTAACACATGCAAAATTAGTATTAGTCATACATTGGTATAAATCTATTTCCTCTTTTCACCCCTCTCCATCCTATGTGCCAACATTTGAGCATCTGTCTAGTCACTGGGCGAGCCATCATGTATTTCAAAATCTTACACAGAGTTACAGAAAATTCAAATATTTTCAATGTGACAGGAAGCACGCGTAGCCGTTTGGTGGTGACTATGCCACAACGGTGTAATTGATTTCCCACATACCAAAATGTGTTTAGCAAGAACTGTACTACTCCATAGAATATTGTACAGTAGTACAAACATGTTAACTCCACAAAAATATTCTAGATTGAATTTAATCCCTGGTAAAAAAACGTCTTGTATCACATTTATTTAACAATATATTACCAATAATTATTATTATTTGGACGTATAGTATATATTTCCAGATATAGACATTCTTTTTTTTATGGTTTTGTAGAATTTATTACTATAATGTTCAGAGATGTATAAATATAACAATTCATAGTCATCATATGGCTAAACTAAAATTGGCTTAAGTTATGAATATAACGGCGGTACATCTATCCTTACGGCGGTACATGTATCTACGTTATAGGCTCTAATAACCTTGCTGTTGACGAGCCCTTAAAGCCCCACCACAAAAATTTATCTATGTTAGAAATGACATTTTATCGTTCCCACTGTTAGGTTACGAGAAATACTGCTTGGATGGTATTTTCGTTCTCTCTGCAGTTCATTTCGCGGAAAAAGTCATTGTAGTTTTGTGTATTTACTGATCCTCTTCAATCTGATCTTGAAATGTTTTTTCTGAATTTCGAAATCGTATTAAAACGTCTAACACAGAAATATACGAAATCTGTGGCGAATTCAACATTGATTTCCTCAATCGTATTCCACCACAATCCCAAGAATCGGTTCAACAATCTAATCAGTTCCTTCAATCTTGTTACTACGATAATCGACCCCACTCGCCTCTCTGGTTCATCCCAAACATTGCTGGACTAGATAAATGTCAACAATGGACTCATGTATACTTCTCAAGTATTTAAAGCGGGGTTTAGCGACCACTTTGCCCAAATAGTAACTATTGAAGATAAATGAAAACCCCCAAATATCCTCTATAAGATTACTAGACAGTTTAACGAAAAATATTTAACAATTTTTAAAAACCTTTTACATCAGGAAGACGTGTATAAATGTGAAAGCACCAACAATAAATTCAGTGTATTTTTTTTTCAATATTCTTGAAGTATTACAACTCTTGCTTTCCTATAAAACGCAAGTTAGTAAAAGTAAACAATCACAATCGATGGATAAATAAATGGATTAGGATTTCTTTCAAAAACAAACGTCATTTGTATTATCTTTCAAAACTCAATAAACAACCACCCGAATTTCATGATTATTTCCGTAAATATAAATCCATTCTTAGAAAAGTGGTCTATGCAGCTGAAGTAATGGAAAATGACAGACATAATGGAATCAAACAACCGGACTAAAACCATGTGGAATATTATCAAAAATTGCACATCCCCTTCAGAAAATCGCCAAGAAAACATTTCCCTACTAGACGATGGCAAAATTGAATCAAATTCAAAGGACATTGCGTATTTGTTTAATTCTTATTTCTCAGAAATATGTAAAATATCGAAATCAGTAACTAGAAACCAATGTCCACCAAATGTTCACTTCCGAGACTAACTCTAGTGAAGTTATGAGTGTCATCAGTTCTTTAAAAAAAAATTTTCAGCAGGGATAGATGGTATACCTGAATTTATATTAAAATCTTCCTCTCACGTTATATTAAATCCACTCACTCATATTTTCAATAGCTCCTCGTTAGAAGGTGTGTTTCCTCACGTATTTAAAAAAGCTAAAGTGAAACCTTTACAAAAGAAAGGAAATAAACGTATGTTGAAAACTATCGACCCATATCACTATTGCCAACTTTCTCAAAAAGTCTGGAAAAGCTCTTCTATAAGAGACTGTTAGACTTCTTATCGCATAATAATACTCTCTCAAACAATCAGCACGGTTTCAGGAAATCCCTTTCAACTAACAGCGCCATATTTTCTTTTGTAAATGATGTAACCAATTCTCTTGACCGTGGTGATAACCCACAAGGTATTTTTTTCGATTTTTCGAAAGCTTCCGATGTAATCGATCACAAAATTCTTCACTCATACGGCATTCGTGAATTGGCACATCAATGGCTAACTTCCTATTTGAAAGATAGGCATCAGCAAGTTGCAATTTCCCATGTTGAAAATAAAGTGTATCAATGTTACCTTTAAGAAACAAAGCCACTTACTTGTGGAGTTCCTCAAGGTTCAAGTTTAGACCCTATCCTCTTTTTATTGTACGTAAATGATATGTCATCCACGCCCGATTGCGAAATAGTTATCTTTGCTGATGACACAAATCTACTATGCAAACATGCCAATGTGCAAAAAGACCTCTCGTCTTGGTTTCATTCAAATCGTCTCATCGTTAATNTATACACATCTTCCTACATCCCTTTCGCTAAATGGAACCCAAATAAAATCAGTCAAGATAACAAAATTATTAGGACTTCATATTCAGGACAACCTCAATTGGAATCGCCACTTTTTGTCATTTGTTGTCTATTTTTTGGCCTTAAAATGCTTATTCATTACCCCAAATTTTCAATATTTCCCGAAAACCTGGGGGAGGAAGTGTCAGGGCACGACCCCTTCCAAAAACTTGGTCTAGACCAGAGTCACCCTTGGTTTTATCAAGATCTACACAATTCTACTACTATTAACGTCCATTATATAATCTAATTAAATGAATAATTAATATATTCGTCAAGTTGTTCTTCTAGGTAAATGTTTATTTTCGGTCCTGGACGATGTCGTAGACGGTGCTGGTGCCGCGCGGAATGACTTNGGACGATGTCGTAGACGGTGCTGGTGCCGCGCGGAATGACTTAATTCCCTCCTTGTCATAAAACACGCAAAATAAATAACCGAAACGTTCACTTCGTAATTGGTTTCATAATTATTTTTTTTGACCATTCTTCATGAAAAGACTCATGTTGAATGTTTCAAGTATATACGAACAGCGGTAGTTATTTCCTTAAGAATAGCAATTTTGGGGGGATAGGTGGGGTACAGAAGAGAAAAACATGATTCTAACGCATAGTTTTAGAGAAATCGGCGATATTAAATCTATTATGAGAGAAATATAAATATGAATTATTTGTCGGCCATTAGAGTTTATATTTTGCCAAAACCTATCCCGTGCCGACCCTAACGATGGAAAGTGTATAGAAAATGACCCGACGGCTAAGATAAGTTAGACAGCGCAGTTTTATATAATTTAATTCGCGACAATGTTTTATTTTTCCAGGAAATTGTAAAAAAAAAAAAAAANNNCACCCCCCACCCCCGCTCTCCGTGCCTACGTCCTTGAGGTCACCATATTTAAATATCTCGAGTTCAGCATGTTTTTATACAAAGTGAAGTTTAAAATGTTTGTTATCTGGGTAAATAAATAAATGTATTGTCAAAAACGCAGTGCAAACTGCGTTTGACCACGTGGAGGACAGTAAACTAATTTACCCTCCGGAAGCAAGCAAGGGACCATCCCAACAATTCCGATCAAGGGCCCCAGAGGCGGATTTAACATTTCAGCACACTCCTAAGATAAGAATAAAAAGTTAAGTAGGTATTATAATATTAACAGAATAGCAACAAATTTGTATTTAATAAAACACAAAGTTAAACAGCACTTATAATTTAATTCACGAATATGTATTTTTTTTTTCCAAGGAAAGCGTAACGAGTTGGGCAAAACATGAACTCTAATGGCCGACGTAATACGGGGGAACAACACGCGCTTGTAATGCCACGGGATAAGAGTCGTGTCAACGTGTTGAAGTGAGAGTGCGAAGCGTGGAAGGCGGGGAGGAGGAGTGGAGTAGCTTCCGAGTGCATCGGCAGAGGCGTGTGTTGGGCGGCGCGACTTTCCGGCGCCCCGTCGGTTATTTCTGACTGTCGACTGTCGGCGAATGCGCTTCATAGGAGGTGGATGGGGGCGGGAAGGGAAGGGAAGGGAGTAAGAAGCGACGAAGCGTGGCACCGTGGCAGACAATGAGATGCAATCTTCGTCCAGACTTCGTCGCTTCAGGTGAGGAGGTCATCTGGACGCTGCTCTCTCCCCACTTCCCCTTTGCGTATACTCGCACCACGTAGCTAGCGAACGAGTGTTTCTTAAATACTCCATTATTCCATGCTTATTCGTTTTATTTTCTATTCTTTAATCTTCCTCATCGTGCTTGCTCATCACCAAGTCATCCCGGGTTCGATTCCCGGTCGGACCAGAATTTTTTTTTAGCTTTTCACATTAATGTCCCAGTTCACATACCTGTGACTACTGAAAAGCAAACCCTCATTCTTCTTATCCTCCTCCTACTCCTCCTATTATCGATAACTCTCAAGTGTTACTAACTACTTCTACTACTGATCCCTCCACGTGTGGCCAAGTTGGTAAACGCAGCTAAGCGGCCCACCTATACTAATACCATTCTACCCTCCTACCTCCTATCGTTCCATGTAGAAAAGCTTCAATAGCACGCTACATTTCCCATCTACAAATACCACAATATCCATTTACTTTTCCAGAAAATTCGCAAACCCTTAACATATATCAATACCCAAACGTCCCTAAAATTTTGCGTTCCATTTCTAAGTAACCGGGAGGAGCAACTTACACAAATGAAGTATTCGTCTTTAGAGCATTAAAAGACGGGTTCATGTCATGTTGTTCCATATTTTTCCTCTTCGAGAGAAGATTTAAAAATTACCTGTTCTTGACGATCGGTGATGACGGGCTGAATTTCTCCAAAAAAGATGTTAAGTGCCTTATGACTGCAGCATCTGACCATGCTGGTGATCTGTGACCATGTCTGACTTAATTTCATTGCTGCATTGTGTATTCACACGATGTCCTGTTTACATTGTTTATGCTAAATATGAAACCGATTGAAACTTGCCTGCAACCAGCAGATTCGAAGGGAAGATGCGTGACATCATAATTCAGGTCATTAGAATGGTATTTGTAAAGAAAAACGAGAATTCTAAAGGTCTCACACAATATGTTACATTCAATTCCCTATTCCATCCAATCGCACAGGTTCGGCCACTTATATAACTGTCACCTTTTCTACTCGAGAATCTCCGGACAATAAGGAGTGTAGCAAAATAATATTTGTTAAAAAATTATTTTCACCGTAGCAGAACTTCACCTCTCTTTCTCGTAACACAGTGCGAACCCTCCATCTACGGGCAAGAAAAAAGTTATGAATAAAATACTTAATTCTTCAAAAGATAGTTTATAATTTTAAGTAAAATCATTATGCTATTCTTTGTTAAACTTCGTCTGTAGTAATTATATCTAGGGGTGAAATGGTAAGTTGCCTCACTGCATCAATCATTATAAATATTGAAATGAACCCTGTATTCTGCGAACATAACATTCTACTATCTCCACTAGTTCAAAATTTCCTTCGAGCCGGATTTGAACCAGCGACCTATGGATGTCCATTGCTTTTGCCACTACAGTCCACCGCTCTACCAACTGAGCTATCGAAGGAATTATACATTATAAAATAAATAGAGTATTTCACATTATTGTTTTTGGCTATTTTTACCATTTTGTATCGCGTAGTTGGTGAGCTTTGAGCAAGATATAAGCAAGCACGGATCCAGGGATCAATTTGATTGCGCAAGGACCAACTCGATTGCGCAAGACGAGGCAAATTGATGACCCAAGGGCGTAATAATAATAATAAAATT
>NNCF01126988.1:1264161-1276974 GCA_002313205.1 Laupala kohalensis | reverse complement strand
TATATATATATATATATATATATATATATATATATATATATATATATATACAAAAGATGCCAAAACAAGTCAGAAATGTTTGTGGTTAGAATAGTAGAATGTTGTTGATTCAACGTTCTGGTTATACATGGGTCATGAATTTGCCTTGTCTTGCGCAATAAAGTCGACCCTTGGTGCATTATCTTGCGCAAGTGCTCATCAAACAAGTAGATACAAAACGCTTAAAAGAGCTGAAACAATAAGTGAGTAATCAGTTTTCTTTTTCAGCAAACAACTCCTTCGATAGCTCAGTTGGTAGAGCGGTGGACTGTAGGGGATAAACAACAGACATCCATAGGTCGCTGGTTCAAATCCGGCTCGAAGGAAATTTTATAGAGCTTGAAGAGATTCTGAATGTTTTATTCGCAGCATAGAGAGTTCTTTTCAATTTGTGTGAGAAATCATTCAATGAGATAAGTTACTTTTTATACCAAGATTTCTACAATATTAAGTACAACATAAAATATAATAATTATTTTACGTGAAAATGAGCATTATGTTTAGTCTTTGAAATAATTAAATGATATATTCAAACGTTTGTCTTGTTCACTTTACTGTCGTTTCATTACTTAGAAAAAAGATCACAGCAATAATAGTTTACAAACAGATATAGAAAACCAATAAATAGTTCCCGTGTATAAAATAATTTCCTCTTTATTCGACCGTTTGTAGAGGTGCGTTAACGATTTTGTTGTAGGATATTTATGCCTTTTTTAAAACATTTAATGGAATGTTTTCATTAGTTTCAAAGAATGTGTTCTTAGTTGGACACTCTTCACTGTTGTTCAAAAGGGTTGTATTTTAATTCAGAAATAGTTGGCTAGGACTTTCGAACGTCTTAACGAGTTACCGGGCTCAGTAGTCGACCAATTTTTTTATTGCTTCTCTGATTTTTTATCTTGAAATCTTCAATCATAATTCTTGGAATTCAGTAAAACAATATTATAAATTTAAAAAACACTAAATGTTTTAATTGGAAAAAACAATTTGCGGTAAAAACTTTTATTGGCGGTTGATACATTTTTTAATTCATTTATTTGCCATTGGATTTTTTAAATCGAATATCTTGGGTGGTTGGTTTTCTCCAGGTGCTCCGTTTTGAGCTTCGTCTCTACTTAATCGCTTGTGGCTTTCGCCTCCCAACGCTCTTTGAGGTTTCTCCCCAGCTCTTCCAAACGTGGGTATCTCCCCGGCAATTTGTCATTTACTATGGAATATTTTTCTTATGGGGCAAAATTATTCTAATTTTAACACGCTTTTTGTGTCCGGTAAAAATAAAATTGTGATGTACACCCCGTGGGTCAAGAGCTACTCGACGAAATTTTATTATAACGTATATAAATAATAAATAAATAAAATAAATAAATATAATCAATAAATAAATAAAATAAATAAATATAATCAATAAATAAATATAATAAATAAATAACAACTTGCGATCCTTTACATTCGATTAAGATATATATTTGACGATGCAAACCACGAATCAAAATGTTTTGAATATTAAAAAGCCCAACTTTTCCTTAATCGTCGTAGATCAAAAACTGTTCTGCAAATTGAGGCGTATGCTGTTTTATTATAATGGCAATGATCTCTTAACGACTACGATAATTGTATCAGACTCTTTGATTGGTATAATAACTGAATTAAATTATTTTCTAACTTCCAAACCGTGTTGTTGTGCGACGTATGTCTGTGTTTTTATACCAAACGTGTTCAAGCCCTGTCTCTCCTCTAGAAATAAAATTAACCATTATGTACTTCACATCCGTTCGACGCGACGAATGCGATAACTGCGTGTTTAATTGCGTTGTCGAACGCCGTTCACCCACCCTTTCATGTTCAGCGCCTTCATTTCGATAATGTGTAACTTCCGTCTTTGGGGACGACTTCATGAGGATGTGTGTGGGCGAGGATATGGACGGTCCTCTCTGTTCTATCCTCCCACTTCCCCTTTCAATCCATCCATGTTCGTTGTTTCTTCGTTTCATTATAGCCCTGATGACTTCAACTTTGTCATTTGAAGGTTTCTTTATGTCTCTTTTCTCTGTTTCTGTCTTATTGCTTCTGGGCAGCGTCGTTTATCCCCGAGGAGACGCGCGCAGATCTACTGATTAAGTTATCACAGTGACTTCTCCGTTTCATCTGTTTTGTTTTCTAAGTATTGAAAATATCTCGTAAGTGACCTAATTTTGTTATAAATTCAGCATGTTCCTCAAAATCTTCCTTTTGTTGTACTATTTTATCCATATTGTTTGTTGGAAATAGCCCCTTTCTTTTTAGCCATTCTTTATCCTACCCTCGTTCTTTAGCATACAGTTCGCAGGTCGATAAAATGAGTTCCGCTGATTCTACCTCTCTGCCCCATTAACATAAGTCTTTATCTTTGTTTGCCGATACGTTGAAAGTAGTGCTTGAAATTACCGTGTCCGCTCCAAAATGTATTGGTTTTATACCGTTTCTTACTTCTCATTGCGTATGCTCCATGTTCGTTTTGTAGTCTCTGATCCTCTTCATCGGCGTTCCATTGCTATTACACACTGTCCGCCTCTCCAAAATTGTTATTTCTCTTTTAGAGATGGCCCAGGTTTTTCTCTGGTTTTCCTTCGGGTAGTGGCGAATTTTCCACGGGCGGGAATGTCATTAATACTCCTGTTTTATTAATCTCGAATTTTGAAATGTCCACAATTCATTTTGGAATAACAAATGGATGAGAGTATGCGTTTATTAATTAATTTCGTTTGTAAATTTTCTATGCGCCTCTCCCTTAGGGCTCTTGATCGGAATTGATGGGATGGTCCCTTGCTTGTTTCCGGAGAGTAACTTAGTTTATTATCCCCCACGTGGTCATACGCAGTTTGCAACTGCTTTTTTTACTATTAAGTTTATGTTTGTGACTAGATGAGTACCGGCAGCTTCGCTCGTGTCAATTTCGTCATGTTCTTTCCAAATCTTAATCGATATACAGTAGAACTTATTATCCGAACTCCACTCATCCGTACAGCCAAATATCCGGATCGATGGTTGAAACAAATTGTTGTATTTTTTATTGTTATTAGCTAACTATAGACTAATTATGTCTAAATTGTTTCTTTGTACTCTAGATATTGTGAGTTAATTTTTGTTTCGGAATTGATGGGATGGTCCCTTGGTTCCTTCCGGAGAGTGAATTACTTGATTGTACTCCACATGGTCATAAGCAATTTGTGAAAGTTTCTACGACAGTGAATTTATTATATATTACTTTTTTTCTTCAGTATCAGTCTTAGCTATTAATTATTTCCACAACATTATGAGTCTCAACTATATCGTAATCGAATTGCCTAAAACTAACCTTTCATTGGAAGAAATCAAATTATCCGGTTATTTGACCACCCGAACAGAGTCCGTCCCCAATTGATCTGTATAACCGGAGTTCTACTGTATGTTATAATATTCATTGTACGGAACACAGAAAAAAATTATGTCTTGCTATGTATTTTGACTATGTACTCGTAAAAACTAAATTTTCACATTTTTTTAAAAATTTAATCCAACTCAGTATCATTTATAAAATAATTATGTATAACTAACAGATCCTTTTCCTGCTTCATTTTGCCTGGCCTCGTTTCTATCGAAGAAATTCTGACGCTTTCTTCTGTTATAACTTCTTCTAACATAGTTGTCTTGTCCACTATCTGTTTTATGAGTCTTCTTTCTGCAAAACATCTCGTATCTCAATTATTCCATATGTGCCATCTTTGAACATTTGATATTTTCTGTCCCTATTAGTTTAACATAATCTAAGTTCAATATACTACATTTCCCATTTTCTTTAATGTATTCTCCTCTTTCTACTCCACACAACAACAAAGCGTTCCATGAAAATGCAATGAATGTGGTTAAAAAATGTTTGGAATAATAATAATATTGTAAGCTATGTTTAACCCTCAGCTATTCGTCAATACAGTGGAATGAGATAAGTTTATCTCTTAACACAATATATTCAAACATTACGACATCGGAGAAATATTAAAGCAACGTTGTANGCGCGGGGGGGGGGGGGGGGGGGGGGGGGGGGGGGGGGGGGGGGGGGGGGGTGGCACTAAGGGGACTATATCCCCTCCCATTGATCTTAACAGATAGAATTGAAGTTGATAAATGGCATACTTTGTAAAGTGTTAACAAACTAATAATTATTTTGGTTTCCGGGTTCTTCGTCATTTTCACCTGACCGAAAAATATGAATATCGTTGTTCTAAAAGAAATTGATCGTGGAGCTTCCGTAATCTTCAAATGAGAAGGAAAAAAGAACTAATAATTAAAATACTAATAACAATAATTACTCATGTCATCCATAGAGAATTCGTAGAAAATTACGTCGTGTTGCTTCTGGGCCTGGATGGATTAAAATAAATTTGGATTCGAGACTTTAAAAAAAAAGATAAAGAAAATAAGAAGTAATTAAATCGATTGATGAAAAAAGTTTTTCAATTTAATTACAATTTCATTCTAATTATCCCGTCTGCGAAATAATTTCTACAGCTTGGGATAAGGTCAAATTTGTTCACGACTGCTCCTTTGGTTCTTTAAGGAATGTGATGACATTTGTATATATAGTTGGTAAGAGATGTAAAAAATATTCATTTACAATTTGATTGACGGAAGTAGAGTGTTTTTGGAATACAACATTATCGTGTTCATTCTTCTCATCATTTTATTTGGTGCGATTTAATGAGTTAATGCGAAAGCGCAGAAATTAATTGCGAATGACGTTGTGACGTTTTGTTTTAATGTCTTCATCGATGTAAGAAGAGCTTGTTTGAACACGTCTTAATCATTCATAAAACATATAATTGGCCTCATAACGCTGTTAATTCATCACTTTATCATTACGAAAGAATCGGTCGGAACTTGAAAAGGAACGATATCTAATGTCTGCTCATTATGCCAGCGGGGATACAAAGGGCTATTATTTCCAGAAGCCAATGACCAGAAACCCAGTTGTTACGTCACTTCCGCCAGGGTTCTCTCGCGCATCGGCGACGACGTTGACCTTGTTTACATTTGCATCCGCTGCGTACATCTCTCCTCCACACCCCCCACCCCTTCACACCCCCACCCCTTCAGCCCCCCCACCCGTTTACTATCAACTCACGCTGCGTTGTAGCTCTACCTGTTATATGGTACTGAGATTGTTTCATTATACTCCATCCTCCGAAATTCCTTGAATTATACATGTGCAATTTCGTTACTTTTTTCTGAGAACTATTTAAATATTTCACAACGTGTAATATACTTAAAAAAGTACGCAACGCAAAAAATAAATAAATACATTGTCAAAATATCCCCTTTACCTTCATAACGCTAGTTACGAATAAGCGAATATGTTTAAAATTTCAGCTATTTTGGGCTCCGTCCCATTAAAACTTGGTCGATTTCTTTGAAAGTTGATCGACTGGAGTGTGCATTAAGAACTAGACAAATTGCAGTACTAGGGTACAGTTCGTCAGGTGAGAAAAGGTAAATTTTGGTGTGTTTTTTTATTGACAAGAAACAAATGGTTCTTGCGGTTTGGCCAAATCCTTATTAAAAATAAATTAATTAATTTGAATAAGGAATTTGGTCAAACAGCAAGAATTTAGTGTTGCATTTCTATGACCAATAACATCCTCACTTTAAAAACATGACACTTTTGCCAGAGGTTTGGGGTTGAGTCACCCTCTTCACGATCGAATTCAGAAAATGTTTATAGCGGGACCCGATCAGTCGAATCCGCAGTCGCCGTCCTCTTCTACGGTGATGCTCTGAATGGACGCATCAGCGGCTGTCGCCAGTGTATTATTTGATCGCTTCGCACGCGCGCGTGCTTCTACTACAGTGGCTTCGCGTCGACGCACACTCCCCGCCACGGAGCCGATTTACCCCTCCCCGTCGGAAAATTCCCCGCCACAGCCACCATCCACCACCTCCACCCAGCATTCGGTTCCCGGCTCGCGACGCGCGAGGGTTAACGGACACTGCTCTCTCTAGCCCGCCGCCTCCCACGGCCGGCGTCAGCGAAAGGAGCCGAACTTAGCCGAGTTCACGGTCGAGGCCGACTGAGCTGCTTGGCTCTCCTCTCCCCGGCAGTTGATAGATTTCCAGCATCCTTTTCGGTACAGCAGCAGCAGCCGCCGCCGCCGCGTCACCGGCGTCGTCTCCGCGCGTGTGAGTGAGTTCGGTTCCCTCAGTGCAAGGGGGAGGGAAGATGTGAAAGGGCGGGCGGAGAGAGAGATTTTGCTCAGTGTCTCTTCACGACGTAGCACCCAGCGACTTCCTTCGCTTTCGCGGCGGCCACCATGTTCCAGTGCATCATCCAACAGAGGAACGGATGGATCCGGAACAGTCCGGAGCTCAAGGACGTGTTTCCAGGTAGGGATGCAAGCCACACCCCTGCCTTGCGCGAGCGACGACCCAGCCGGGGGTTGGTTGGTAATTGCCGATTCCTCCTCGGTGGCTACCTCCGCCGCCGCCGCCGCTGCCACCGGGTGGCACGAGTCGATAAACGCCGACCGCCGCCGTGATAATAAACTGGCAGATGTCCTCTCTCTTCAAAGGGTTAGAGTGAGTGTGTAGTTAAGGACTAAGATGGCGGCAACAGCTTCCAAGTCTTGCCGGCCTCCATATGTGCCACTTTTTTTGTTTTTCATTGCTTCTACACGCACGATGCTTTATAACTGTTTTTGTTCCCGGAGCAAAACTGGTTCTTTGTGAGCGTTTCCGCCTGCAGTGGCAGCTGCGGCTGTTCGCGACAGGAGCTACTACCTGTCGTGGCGGGAGCTGTTGTAGGATCGGTTCTTCTAAATAAATAAAATCCTATTTAAGATGGGGAGAATTGTTTGTGGATCCTTTTAACTGTGTTTGGCAACTAAATTCATTAACTCAACCACTCACACTCACAAAAACTTTGTGACAATTTTGTATTATCCAAATCACAATACTGGAATTGCCAAAATTTAACTAATTTTTTAGTGATTTTTTTTCTTTTGATGTCGCGGACTTACATTAACAATCGGAACTGCAGGACCCATAGACTCGACATCACAGATCGAGATGTTTGGATCTCGGGGAAACAGTTCATAATTCCCACGTGCGAATTCATGCATTGTGTAGCTGAGTCTTAATTATGTAGACACATTTTACTCAACTTATAATTTGCGAAAAACTATTGCATTATCTGTTTATTACAATGATGTTTATGAAAAATTTAGTACCAAAAGATACGTAACATTTCATTATTTTTTACTTCTATATACTTTATTTTCTAACATACAAATATTCTTTTGGAGGAATTGTAAAGTTGTCTACTTTAATTTGTTTAAATTATTAACTTAATGCATCCATGACTTTACATTACTAATGTATTTTGAGTATCCTTACTGGATTTCCATCCTTAGCTTAGTTCAGTTGTTAAATCTATAAAATTATGAAGAAAGTGCTAAATATTAATAATACATTACCGTTTATGAATTTATTAATGCGTCCTCAGTTTAAATTGGCTGTAAATTGTTGATTACTTTCAATGTTTTAACTCTTCTTTCAATGTACCTTCTCTTCGGTGTCAATGACCAATGACGCCCCCTGAGAGCGAGTGTTTTAACGAATCGCTTCGCAGTGCCTCCTGCGAACGAGTGTTGGCGTACTCGTCTGTCTCCTGCGTTGACGCCTCAGCTGTTTACTATGAAGGAGATGGCCTTGAAACACCTTCATCACTCGCTACACTCGAAAGACGACTCGCGCGGCGGCGATGAGAATATCATGCCAACAGGATTACTACTCTAAATAAACACAAGACAAAATTAACAGCATTATTGCAATAACATATTGCAGTAACACAATTAAGACCATAATGCTGAAAATGGGGTGATTCTATTTCATTGAATCTACCAATAACACTTTGATTATCATTTAAAAAGCGAAGTATCAGAAGTATACATATTTTGTACTTATATAAGGAGATATTTGTGTAATATTGAATTAACTAATGATTTCAAAAATTGTTAACTTTTTAAATTGCTAAATGTTGAGTTTTTGTGTTTATATGATTATAATTGGTATGTTTTTGTGTTATAATTGGTTACAACTTCAAATTCCCTCGCGAGTTAGAACCAAAACAAAAGTTAACCATGCAACGTCTATGGCCAAGAGATAATTGCGACGGGTCGAGAGTCGAACCCACGACCAATAAATAATAGTTAATAATAAACTCAAGAGTTTATAACATAGCTTTTATTTAAGATTTTTTCTTACTAATTAATTATTTATTGCTAAACATAGTAACAGGGACCGGGTTTGTATGAAATCCCATGTACATAGAACGTCTTAAAATTACATAAAAACTGATTCATTTATACGATCAGTGATTACTTTTAATAGTAGCTTACTCGAATTTAAAGTGCCATTCAGAACTTTCCCTCAAATAATCACACTCGAAGGACAACAGTTTTTGTATCAGATTTAATGTATATTTAATGTCCTACTTTTTCTTATATCAAGGACCTTGAAATTAGTGCTGAAAAGATGTTGTGTCTAATGTCATATTCTTTATGTTGCCATATATTTTAGATTTCTCTTCTTAATTTTTTGTTTTTAGTTTCGTTGGTTTGTTTTCTCTATGGTTTGAATTATATTGCTGTTATTACCAGAGGTGAAAGCCTATCAAACTGTTTACTCCTACCTTGCGAGTGTCTCTTAAATAACAATTAAAATGTAAACATTTCTTTCAACAAAAACTGAGTAGGATACGAAAAATAACATCGTTTTGAAAACCAAAGACGTGTTAGTTCTTACCTACTTGTACTTTCTTAATAACTGTAGTTCATATCTACATACTTTCAATTCTCATTGGTGGAATAAGGAGCCAATAAGCATAGTTCAAACATAGTAAGCGTTGTTTATTCTTTTGTTCCCTTTTCTAATCGACGTTATCTTGCCTCTCATTTCGTGACGTTTTGTAAGCATATGTTCTTTGTTCATTTCGCATATGTCAAATGATTATTCCATTGAGAAAGAATTCGCTTCCATAACAACTTTTGAAGAGCATTCTATATATTTTCCTTTTGATTACATAAATTAAATTCGTTATCTTATACGGATTTCCCCTGTGGAATGATAGTCGGTATATTGATGACATAATCAGTGGAGATTTTTTGTGGTTATGAATGTGAATGATATCGTATAACAATTATTGCCATTTCTTTTATTCTAGTGTGATAAAGTTAAGGAAAGAACTAGAATACACTCAAATCGACTGATACCTTTGAAAATGACACCTTTTCTTTCAATAATGTCAGTCAAAAATAATGATATGTATTGTTTTTTAGTGATAGATTAATACTAGTGAATTTACTTTTATAATCTGCACATGAATTCCTAGTTTCACGGGACTATCAGAAAAAAAATGAAATGGTTTTAAATGTATGAGTACCCTTGTTCACGTGAGACCTGTTTTAAAATTCATTATATTTACGAATATTTATTTTGGATTATTAATTTACGCTTTGAATTTTCCTACATTATGTATAAGCTTCAAGTGAAGGTTGGTATATTTTCGGAGGATGCATGAATTTTTCATGTAGTCCTGAGACGTATCTTCTCTTTCTTAGATGGTCCTGTCGATGTTCCTTTGTCTGAATCGCAAGCAGGGAGGTGAAGAGCCAATGCTTTGCAGGGTTGCCACGTCATTGGGATGAAAAAAGGTTCTGTCCTGCGGCAGGGTCCGTTGCAATGGCCTCGACGCAGTTGATTGTCCACGGACGGACACACAGACACGGAAGGGCATTCGCTTGCCTTTGTACGTGCGACATGAAATTGCGGTTTTCGTTGGTATGTGTCCGGCTGACATATTGATACAGTGCGGTCCTGTCAGTTACGGAATGTTTCCTTTTTTCTAATAACTGTGGTTTCACCTTATATCTTATAAAATGCAGTTTTCGTACCAAGGGGAACATAAAAAATAAGAAGTATACGTTACTATATATTTATATTCTTACATCCCACCGCTACTTAAACACTCCGCTGTTTAAACAATGGGAAACAAAAATGTTACTAAGAGCAAGCAACCAATCGACACTTTTCGCTATCCGGTGACCGTTCACTCAGGTTTCACGAATGACGAGCTTCAGGAGCCGCCTTTAGGTAACAGATATTCGTTTTAGGACTACATGAAAGAATTCGCTAGCTGAAAACCCCACTCACACGGAATCCACGACATCTGGCTCAACATGCTGTTTCCACGTAGAATCTTACCATTTACGCTGTTAATTCCAAAAAATTAATACAAGTATAATGATATTATCCCGACTGTGGAGGCCCGGAGCGGGAGGCGCCATAGTAGAGGGTTTGGACGTACCCTATTCGCAAGTGTTAGCTTACCTACAAGTATATATCCAACAACTAGTATTAAGAAGAATAAAAATTGGAGTTTTATTTATTAGTGACCTCAAATATTATTTATCATACAATTTAAAAAATGTTTGAGACGATATTCATATTAGAATTTACACATTGAAATGATATTTCGTGACCCAATTGGAGACCTCTTACGTGATGAGGCCGGGGGCATATTACCCCCTCCTAGGTACGCTACTGAATCTTGAAGTTTCCGAGACCGGTGTGATGCAATTTTTGTCTGTCCAGTTGGAGCCGCGTCGAGGATTGGAAAATTAAGGCTGCAGAATGCGGCAACCGAAACGTCTAATTCCCAATCCTGGACGCGGTTCCAACCGAACACCCGAAGAACGCAAATAAATATCAGTGATTACCAGGGCTTAAAGTTTGACTTGCTTGAATAGTGTCATAGATGTTCCATTGAAACATTTGACTGTTGTTTTCTCCATTAATTTTTTTTTTTACCAGAACGAGGGCTACATCAATAGAGTATTCGTTATCATCACTCAGAAGCGGATTGAAGCACAGGCTGCAGGGCGCGCCTAGGCGCCCGTACGTCAAAAAATTTCAGCAATTAGCAAATTAATAAAACTGTTTCAAATTTATAACAGACGACGTTGGCAGTGCGGACGACCAATGAACGACCCGCATTCGGTTCGTTTCTACATTGTACTACGTCATGATTCACGTTAATAGTATAAGCTTAGTGAGTGAGTTCAAGGTTTATAATTTTAAACATTTCCGGGGTTCCTTCCCCCCCCCCACCTTGGATCCTAATTCCGGGCCTACAGATCCTAATTCCGGCCCTGATCAGGCTTAAATACAGAATTCAAATACATAATGTCTAATCAAAATGACAAATTGACGACTAGTGCTGTAGAATACGATGCAACACAGTTTCAAAGCACGAGAATCAAAATCTGTTGACTTTAAACTTTATGTATAAAATGTGCTACTACGAGCAAATGTAGACTTCCTATCTCTTTTTGGAAACTAACAATTTCAGTTCTCGCAGAATACTCTGTTGCTATATGGGATTTAAGCTCCTTTTAATTCATTCGCGTGAAATTTTTAAGTCTTCATGCTGAATATTTTGAGTTCCCATGAAATGACCTATTTTCCCATGAAGCAAGAGAAGTACGGACCCTTTAATGAATGTTAATCAGACTTGGTGAAATTATGTGAATCAGCTTAGAAAAAACCGATATGGACATTTTAACCAGAATATATTTTAGATAGAAAAATAAATAATGTGGCATTAGTAGCTAAACAAAAACAAAATATAAGAGAAAATCACTCAGTGGATACTGATGGGGAGTTAGGATGAAGAATATTTTTGTTAAGGTATTTTATCCGTGGTGACTGAAGCCAACTATTCATGAAACTTGGAAATATCCACCAAAATAGTTTTAATTAATAAATAATTCATTCTATTGATTTTTACTGTTGAACGAGGACGATTATTCTGTGATTCTAAAACTTGAGAATAAATTTTGATTGTCTTTTGATACTTTCTTTGGCATTGTTTTCAGTCACGTGATGCGGCTGCCATTTCCGTTAGAACAGTGTTTTCCATAATTTGTGGTGAATTATTCTTGTAAACTTCCTGTAAGGTATGAAAATGAACGTCATTGCGTTCTTATTTATTCAAAATTTTGCGCCGTAAGGGTATGAAAATTCATCGCCACTGGATAGAGAATAGTTCAAACTTATCATTCGAAACATATTTTGGGGAGGGGGGGGGGAAACTTAAACCCAGTCGCCCTGACGGATATAACACTTTCAGAATTCCAAATATTACGTGAGCAAAGGCTCGGAAACTCGGCTAGTTATTATCCTCATCTTTCAGAGAGGGTTTCGTAGTTGCACCGCGTCTTGTTGCGTTAAAATGTAAATTACTTCTAGAGACCTCCACAGATGTAATTCCCGTTCCGATGGGGAATCATCCAGTGAACGTTTTCAAAGGAATGAGTTACGCCGAGTGTCTCGTCGTGCGCACCCCCCCCCTCCCCCACGCTGCTTGCGGCATACCTATGCACCCCCCTCCCCACCACCCTCTGGAGCAGGCTCCTCGCGTTGTGTGAGTGCAGGTGGCCTTCTCCGAGACTCTCCAGTTTCAACCCCTTCCTTTCTCCCTCCACCCACCCCCACTCGAATGCGCTCTGTCCTTACTGTAGGAGACCTCAAGGACAAGAATGCGGGGAAAGATATTGGTTACTGCGCTTCGGATTGGTTCTGAATATTAGCGTCTTCACATACACTCGTCAATAATTGAAAATAAAACTTCGACACTCAGGGGGGTGGGAACTTTACTCTTTAACAGAGAAAATTGAAGTCGATAAATGGCATACCTTTAAAAGTGTT
>NNCF01126988.1:1239669-1252302 GCA_002313205.1 Laupala kohalensis | reverse complement strand
CTGCTTCCTGAGAGTAATGTAGTTTATTGTCCTCCACGTGGTTATACGCATATTGTGACTGGTTTTTTAACAAAGTTTATTTATTTAATTAATAAATTTCCAAGAACTTTTCCTGATGATATTTAAGAACATTCCCGTGCCTTGATCCCAGCGCTCTGTGGTAAATTACATGTCTTCCTGGTTTCATCGAGATGAATTTCTCCTTCTACAAAGACGTCTCTTAACTTCTTCTTCCTTTCGAATGTTTCGTCTTCCATTGTTCGCGTGACGTCATGGCATTGAATGATCACTCTTGTCATCTGTGTTTTTGAGATCCTGGGTTATCTGAACCATGAGTGGTCTTCCATGGCTCTTGTTGAAGGGTTATCACGCAGGAAAAGGCCTTTGTAACCTTTACGGTAGGGGTGACTTTCAACTTCGCCCCTCAAGTTTCGGTTTATTTTCTCATTTTCAGTGATAAACTCTGTGTCTTTGGAGTATAGATTCTTACTCTCTACAAAACAATTGGATTAATTGTCCCGTTGGTTAGTGTGTACCGGATATTTAAAAGAATGGATAACATACATCTAAAATAATAATTTTGTATGTTCATAAGAACCGCAAATAACTTGTTCTATTCTTTATTCAGAAATCATTACATTGGACATGAGAATGTTATTATCTCTCGACACCTGCGATATGATTGGGATTTCGTGATATCGAAAGCAACAAATTCATTAGTGCTCTGTCGGGAAGTAAAATGCATATTGCCAACATCCATTGAAGTTCTACTGATCGGGAAGCGGTCGGAATGGTGATAGGTGGAGAATGTTGGTCGCATTTTTTAAATAATTGTCGCGTATTCAAATAAAAAAATGCGAAACTGCTAATAATCCGAGGTACATTATGAATATCACTGCTACAAGGTAGTATAAATTTTCCAATGATTTCGTTGAAAACGTAGTGTATTTCGAGAATCATTCATTAAATCGTCATAAACCCGGTGTCACAATTGACTACATGTTTTTCCGGACAAAATTGTATTTCCCACTGTAAGCAGAATAAGGTTGAGATGTTTTACGACCAACAAGCAACTATAAAATATCCACAACATTAATTTGTATTTATATTATTTCATATTATGTTGGTTTCTTGGTGTCATTAACCATATTTATATTGTTAACTTGTGTAGTTCTACTTGATCTGTTGTTTGTGTTTCGTCTTAGACAAAACTTGACTATGACGTTTTGTGGAATCTACTTGGATTTAAAATATTTTATACAGAATCAGCATTCTGTGTATTAACACCGAATTTTTGGAAATGTTTAATTTACACCACCAAATTTAGCATAAGAAATTTTGAATAAGCTGAGTGTCTATAGGTCTTGGGAATGGATCACTGCTCTCTTGTATTTGCAAACTTTTAACGTAAATGTATTACAAGATGGTAATTGACGTATTTATATTAAACTAACAATGGAAAATGTTCATTATTCTTGCTTACGAGAAAGTTCCTTTATGAGATCATTCCTGTTTTGTTCTCTTCGTGCAAATAGCTATAAAAAGTGAAAAATATGGCAATTCTCTTGAAAATGCAGATGCTCCTTCCCGTTGTTTAAGATTATTAAAAAAACATGCCTCGAAGATGGCATCGTAATTTAATTTCGTGCTCCTCTTGCCCAGATATGGCCAGCTGTGCTGTGCTACGTCAATAAATTGTAGCGGAGACGTCCACTTCTCTCTCGTAAGAATGAGATGTGCTCTATTTTCATTTAATTTGATGATACCCCAGGGTTCTGTTTCATAGTTAATCGGAAGGGTTGCGTTATTTATGTGGCGTCCGCCCCGTTTCTCTGGGGCGCGTTCAATTTTCTGTGCCGCTGTGGTAACGTCGTTTCACGGGATCTCGTTCGGAGTTCCATGAGCTCACGAGCGACTGCTGTCCCTGTTCGTGATGAAACGTCTTTGTTCTTCGAAGCTCGCGCTCATGAATTGCTGAAGTTGTAGTTTCCTTGCACACGAGCACGAAGAATGCCCCATTAACCTTGTTTGCCCCATAACCCCAAAAGTAATAGAAAATTACAGAATTCATGTTTCGCGATCCCCCAAATTCAACGATACTATAATATTAATAATCCTGCATATATTTCTTCCGTGTATCCTACACGTGGAGAAGATATGTGATAGCTTTCGGTCAGGTGAAAATGGCGACGAGCCAGGAATCGAACCCGGGACTCCTGAAGATCGCAGGGGTGTTAACCACTACACCACCCGTTCGCCTTCCACAACTGTACACCATTTCCTCCCAGACCTATTTCTCCTACGTATCTCCTGTGTGGGGATGTGTTTCAGGTCTTCCGGGTTTTAGGTCTGGGTGGAAATGGTGTAGAGTTGTGGAAGGCGAACGGATGGTGTAGTGGTTAACACCCCTGCGACCAAAGCAGGTGTCCTAGGTTCTATTCCCGACTCGTCGCCATTTTCACTTGACCGAAAGTTATCACATTAATAAGCCTTATTGTTATTCGGTAAGCGTAACTCCAGAAGCTATTAGTTAAAACAATTTACTAACTAATCCCAGAAAATGTTTCTTATCACTTGAAAACAAATTGCCTGTGTTCTTGTGATGCATAAATAGGGAGCCTTACGATAAAACCACCCACAAATATCTCATTAATATGAATTATACGCAAGCTAAGTGTTGGACATGGGAACTTGGACTTAAATATATTCCCGAAATATTGTGTTTTTATATTTTACGATATGGTTTTAATTGTTTTTAATGATTGAATCGCTATATTTATGGTCATCTAGCACATTTTGAAAAGCGTTCTCAGGACCGAAACATTGATGAATTAAACATATGTGACAGGTTATTCGATTAAAATAAATTACAAAATATCTCATTAATGTTTATTTTAAATTTAAAAATGTAAGTAAAATGTTTATTACAAATTATGTTTCCCTCTTAATATGAATTTGTTATTTATTATAGTATGTTTCTTACATATTTCGGTAGTTGTTACCGCGTATACCTTTACGCTTATTATACGACGACCTCCTTCATTTATCATCGCTACCCTCCGTTCTTAAAATGCTACGATTAGTACATGAATCCTCAATAGTTTATACATTGATACTCGAGTTTGTTTTGATAAAAATAAGATATAATATTAGTTGTCAAATGTACGTGTCATGATGCAAACTCTTCTTTTACGAATAATAGTACACTGAGAACAGGTTTGGATAAGAGGTCCAAATTCATAGAGGAAGGAAAGGATTTCTACAAACCTTTGGGTATGTCTCGTACAAACCGTATTGTATCTAAACCATAAAGTCGCGATGTCATATCCAGAGATTTGGAGAAATCCTTTCCTTTCTGTGAATTTGAATCTCACATTCATTGGATTTTTTTTTTCAGTGTAATCGAGAAATTTTGCTTGTCTAACATTTGGTACTATCATTTGTTCTATTGGAATGCATGAAGTAAGGCTATACATGTACGGTTCTGATAGCGGCGGACATATTGATGCTCTTAGTCACTTAACAATGAGGGAATGAACGAAGGACGATTCGTTCCTTGGTGTGAACGAAGAACGATTCGTTCCTTGGAGTGAACGAAATGTCGAATGACTATGATTAGAAATGGGAGCTAGCATCAACATGGATGCTCTATGTCACGTAATTCCAATCGGATCCTGTCGATGCTCATCTTTGTCGGCAAAGCGCTCTTCAAAGGTTGTCAAAACCTGAACTATCTATGGCCTTGGCGTAAAGTATTGTTGTCGTTTGTTTGAAAATGTAATTTGAGAAATATCGTGTTACTTGGCGCTTATGCATAATTTTCTCGACCTTACGTCTCAACGGAATGTGAGGCACATTATGCGTTCTAACATACTGCAAATATGCCGTGAAATGCTCTTTCATAATCCCCTCGACAGCCTCAAATGAAGGAGAGCGTTGTAGTATGTGTGCGCGTGACGACGCTTCTTCCATCCCCCGCGTGGTGATGGGTAGGGGACCCTCTTCAAAATGACTCGAATTGAAATTTAAAACAATGGCTGCGTATAAAAGTCAGCTGTCAGCGAGGGTTGGTGGATGGCGCTGTCACATCCACTCTTGTCACGATTGGAGAGTGTTACACGCAAACTCAGTTAACAGTTGCATTCATTGCTACTGGATATGAGTGATGGATTTCATCCATTTTTTCTTTTTAAAAGTGAGTGACTCATACGCTTAGAGAATTTTCGTTATTGGTTTGAACATTTATTCGGAAAGAGATGTGTCAACATTTTTTGAACTTCAGTCATTGTTGCAGTCAGTGATAGACCTAGGGCATTCTTGCACTACATTGATGAAGTTACGTTATTGTTCTAGAGACTGATGTTGTGTTTTTATTTGTAAAAGTAGATTGAAAAAAAAACATATGGTACTGTCATTGAGTCCTCGAAACACTGTCTACCCGCAAAGTTTTGGTTGTTTCATCCTTGTTTGTTTCTTGGGATACTGACTTCAAGATACTGGTTGCAAATATTATAAATTTTGCCCCCTCGAGAAGGTACGGTAATTTGAAAAAAAAACAGCTGAAAAATACAATATAATTTCCGTTTATGACAATGACTACGTTCAATTAAAAGAAAGAAAACTGTAACTGAAAACACAATAGAAAAAATTTCTGGAATTCTTTTACACTTTTTTTCTCGGTTATAGTTCGCCCATCATAGCACTGCAGCAAATTTGAAAGTTTGTCAAAAGTTCCGAAATTTTACCTGGCTATAGTATTTTATGTACAAAGAACAAATTTCTTCCTAACCATCCTCTCAAAATTCGAGAAAAATACGCAATAAAACAGGGAAAATCAGGTTTGCATGCCATATTAAAAGTGATTAAGAGGTGGATAGCATAGTTTAGATTATTGCAATTAAAAAAAATATTTTCCTAAACTTTCCAGGTCAGGCAGAGTTAACCGGATAATCAAATCAATGTTATCTCTCACTGAGCCCCTCGCCAGCTGCTGCGGAACCCCCTTACTACTAGCTCTCGCGTCTCGTTTTCAGTTCAGAATGATTCGCACTAACCGCCCAGCTGTCACTCCGTGATCGTAGAGTAATGGCGTTGCCATTGGGATCTATGTGGAAGCGAATGAAGGGCGTCGAGGTCCCATCGCTGCCACCAGCTGCTCCTGCGACAGCAGCGCTCTACAGAGATCAATATCCTCCCGCTCGCGAGAGGAGGAGGAGGAGATGAAGAAAAGGAAGACTTCAACGCCGCGTCGGCGCTTTCGACGCGCCTCCGAACCCTCCAGTTCTTGCCGGTTACTTCTTCATTTACGCCCAGATTTGGTTCATCATATTCAAAATTACTTTATAGTAACGACGCTTGATCAACGTCATTGCATGCGGTGGCGGATCCGGGGGGTGGGGGTACAGGGAGCACGTGTCCCTCCCCAAGAAAGAGAAAAATAGTAATGATAAAGTTTTTGTTTACTTCGAGAAAAAAACAACCCAGTATGTTCATTGAAAGCAAGGACCTAATTAAAAATTTGGTGAAAAAAACAAACAAAACAAATTATTTCGAAAAAGTAATTGTTAAGGGATGTTTATGAAAGTTGCAATTTTCGTTCATGTATTATTTATGGAAAGAAATGTCTCAAATTGCAGTTTCAAGAAGTCAATTTTTAAAAATTTCCCTCGGAGATACCCACACATTCTGCTATTTATCCTTATGGGCCCCTGCCACAATCAAATCCTGGATCCCCCCTGATTGGATGGAATGTAAAACCATCCTCGTCGTTAGATCCTGCGATTTAAACTACTATTTACGTCAGTGAAGTAATATTCCCGGAACATATTAGAGAGTTTTTGCATGACGTACACACTTCCCAGCCTTACGTTACGTTGATGACGCTAACCGCGTGATGCACATGGAAAGAACTTGTGTAATCAATGCATTTTGCATAGAGCACCTTCTACTCAAATCATATTAAAAATTGTAAACCTGAATGAACTACTTCTATGCAAGCGTACACAAGTAAACTGTACTGTGAGTCCACCAGCACGTGCTCATACGGCACACACAAGCAACAACTCTCTCAGATATCAACATAACGTCAAATCTAGAACAGAATCCGCCATTACCTCTCACTAGCGTTCCATTCACATCATATGCAAACAGAGGCTCTGTTACGTACTACACTAGGAGCGATAGTGTGCCATTACCTTCTGAGCACATGCACAAGTATCTTGCTTGTGGATAGCGTATACGATAGCTCGCAGGTACGCTATGCAAACTCCGTATTTTAAACTATGAGCTTGATGCTGCGTAATAGCAGGTGTTTGCGCCATCGCCAATAATGAGAAAAAGGTAGCGAAATCAGCTAATTGAGTTATTTTGACAGAAGTTCAGTTGTAGATGGTTAAACGTTACGACAAAATCTTGTATTTTAACAATTAGTTTATTTTCATTTTAGTCAAAATGTAGACCTTTTCTAATTCTTTTTTCTATTCAATTTCAAAATTTCGATACCTTCGTATTCTAGATATCTTTTTTAAAAAATTCTATAAATTGAAACCAAGGTCATTCGTAAATTAATTTTTTTTCCGGAGAGGACCCCGGAATGGCGGTATTTCAGAACCCTATGTACCCCCAAGGCCGCCAGTGAACCAGTCCTTACAATAAACTCTGAAAATATCACAATTAAAGTTGTAAACATTGTTTAACTATTTAAAATGAGAACTAATTGTTGTAATTTTTTCTCAAATTCAATCCGATACACCTCGATGTTAATTTCTTTAAGTCGCCACTTTTTTTATATTTATTAAAGACCAAAATTATTACGGGCACGGATAGTGAAATCGCTCAACTTTATTTATTAAATAGTTGAACATACACGGACAGTGGAACAGAGAGGTCTGATCCTGTCGTTGGCCACACATTAGCGAAGGGTTTGCAGTGCGCTGCAATTCCACAATTTCGATCCGTTCTGTCATTGAGTAGTAACACATTTCTACCGTGAGTTGAACTTATGTTGTTGCTAATGGTTCCAAAATAAAAAATAGTGATTTTATATTAATTATCAGACTAACTATTGGTTATCAGAAACTGGTTGACGAATCACAGCCGTGGGATTTCCTTGCCCGGTTTAACGACTAATTTCCCAAGAAACTGAATGTGTTACAAAAAAGATGTTTCAAATAAAACTTAAAATACAACTCATTATTTCCAACTTTCTGGCTTATATTTTTTCTCTTTAAAAATAAATATTTTCCTCTTAGGGCAACTTTTCCTTATCGATAGTTTTGAACGTTTACTTTGATCGTTATTAAACATTATATTATGTAATGAAGTCAGAATGAAAGATAATTTTGTAGCAGAATTTTTATTCAATGGAGTGAAATAACAGAATTGATTGACCATCGTTACATGACTTAATCGTAAGTTGATGTAAGAGCACCCAATACAGCGTACGTCATTAGCATCTCTAATTGTGTCGTCTCCCAAACTTGTTTTGGTAACGGTTTCACTGACATATCCCTTCAATGAAATATTTTATCAGAAAATGAATTGCCCTTTTCATTGTTTGAACAATTATGGAATATAAATAACCTATTGTTGATATTTTCTATTTTCATTTTTTACATCATTTCTCCCATATTTTGAAACTGGAATGAACATAAAGAAACGACACTACACGCTCTTTCTTTTGGGCAAATGAGTACTTGCTATACATAAATGCCTTCCTATCGTGTTTCTGCACATATTCCTGTTTCTGGTTGTAATTACATTCCTATATGGGTTCTGGATTAGCTTATTAATGGCTGGAAGGAGTTGAAAGATCTTGGGTGTATGGAATATTGCTTATGAAAGCATGTGTTATCTCCGGGGCAGGCTCCTGTTAGTTTCCAGTGGCTCATCATCGGCCATTGTCGTACTTAATGCCTTTGTGTTGAACTCTACCCTGTTTTCTCTTACTTCGTCTTGCACACAGTTTCGTTTCCTCCTCTTCATTCCTGCTTTCCGAAAGCTGACGAAGAAGAGATAAGACGGAGTGTTGAGTTAGAGAAACAAACATCCATTTAACGAGATTCCTTATTGTTGACTACGTCACTCATCGAGAACAGATCTTCAATTGTTTTAGTCATTTCTCTTGTTCTGTTTTAGAAATGTATTATTACACTCTGCTTCAATTTTTTTCAGAAGTAGTCGAATTCTGTGTCAATTCTGTTTCGCTGTGTTCGAAATATTACGTAACCTGTGAGGAATTGTATATTTCAACACAGAAATTCATTGTAACTTTCAGCGATTTTGTTCCCCCCAAAAATACATCGACTTGTCCATAAAAATTAAACAAATCATCTAGCGAGTCTTTATTTGACATTGCTACGTTATGTATTTCGCTCATGGAAATAAATGTGATCCAAAGAACAATATAAACAACTCACAATAAAAATTAGATTAATATATTAACTATTGAAGAAATGTGTCTGCTAGGTTAGGTCGCATCTTGTAATATTTAACATACTCAAAAACGTAAAGTCTAATTATATTCAGTTTTTGTTAAGTCTACATATTTTTGGAATTCGACAAACAAAACTCGAAAAGTGACGTATGACCACGATCTGTCTCTAATGGTATAAGTTCTATATCATTAGAATCAAGAAATCATTAAATTCCAATTAGCAAGGAGGGAGTGTTATGGTCATGTTTGATAGGAATAATTTTTTATTAACTTGTATATAATTATTCCCGCTCAACCAATCGTTCTCTCTTAAAATGTAATTTTGCTTTAATTTTTTGCATTGGTCTCCAAACTGGATGTTTCTGGAAGATGAGAAAAATACTCCCTAGATAACCGAATTGCGAAACTCTTGAGACCTTGACATAATAAATATTAAACTAAGGAGCCTCGGCAATATGAAATTTTCTCAAGTAGCTGCTGCTCAGAGACATCATTTGTGATCATGTTCCCGGTTCTCGTCCCCTACGTGAGATCCTTCGAGTGAGTTCTTTCTAGTGGTGCGATTTTAATAGCAAACAGAATAAAAGCAATCGTTAGAGTAGAAAAGTAGTTCTTTGAACTTCCATACCCTGTAAACCATATACTTCGATATTTTTATTTTTCGTTTGTGATTCAAAATAGTTAGTATGACACATTAATATTTTTATTCATAGTAGTTCGTCAAAGATATTTAAAAGTTGTTTAATTAAATTTAGATCTTTTTGTATCCGTTCCTTTTTCTCTCGTCATACTTAACCAATTACGAAAAAATATAATTTTCTGTATTCAGGTAGTGTTTCATCCTAACTATGTCCAATTTCTTTGATATTTCGCTTTAACATACAAATTAATTTTGAATTGTCTCCCGGCTTCTTGCCGTGTGGGAGCATTACAAGACAAGACTGTACATAAATAAACAAATACCATTTCAACTATTTGTGTGGACACAGTAATTTGTAAAAATAAAGAGGATTATGGAACATTATTGAACAGATATATTACACGAATGTTTGTGGCTACCCGGTAGCCTCATGATTGTAGGCTGCGAAATCTTCGCTTGGGCTCACTACTATAGATTACGATATTGTTCAGGGGGTTAGTTAATGCGTTGCCACATTTCGATGAGTGAGAGGTATCATATTATTTTTATTTTATTTTGTTTCCCGTTTAGGTTTTTGCTCGGGATTTTTTTACGCTGCCTCGAAAACGGGGAGTGAGTGAGAGATCGGTCGCGCTTTATTTCCATGCTTCTGCTTTCCGCATTGTTCCGTTTCTTTTGTTTTCGGCAGCGCAACGTATTCGATATGTTCGTGTGTCTCTTCCCCCGAATGAGCCCTCGCTATTTTCCGTCCCCTGCATTTTCACCGCAAATCTCCTTCAGCGTGTTCGTGGCGGCGCCGCGGAGTCACGGCCGCGCATGCCGACGTGTTTCAACCTTCAACACGCGACACGTTGATCGAAAATATTTTTAACTTGATTTCGTGCCATTGTTATGCTTGCAATCTTTTATAGAACGTCAGTTTCTATAGAATCTATGAAGTGAACATCGATATTCGCTTTCAGATATTTTGAGGCTCCAAAGTAAAGGGGAAAAAACACACACACACACCCTACTGAAAGTGATGTTTTCAACAAGGATCGGAATAAACGTGCTTATTAATAGCTATAATATATCCTCGATGCTAACATGAAAATGAAAACAGATACTCTCAAATGAAATGAAGCATAAATCCAATGTATTTTTCCCTTTATTTCTAAGTTTAAATTATTATTATTATTATTATTATTGTTATTATTATTATAAGTTTAAATTCCTTTATTTCGTTTATTATTGCATCATATTGGTAAAAAAGGAATGTTATGGATTGCTTTATATCTTTTATGTCCTCAGAAAGCACATCAAGTTTTTGTTTACATTCTCCAAATTAGTGAGGCAATGCTGTTTACGAAAGCATGGAAGACTTGGAATGTTTGAAGTTTGAATTTTTCGGATCGGGAAACAAACCATGCATTCATAAATAAAACCACAATGTTATCATTTTTAAGAAAGAATTTAATGAAAAGATGAAAACCAATTATTTAGTAATTTCTTGCTGGAACTAATTCTCTTTTCGTGATGTGGGCCATGTTGAAGTTGTGCTTTAGTGCTTTAGTCGATATGTCTTCACTGACTTGAAACCATCGTTCAAGTGTTCCAATTCCCTTCTTGAACGTCTGTCGTATTTGCTCTGGAGTTTACTTATATAACATGAATAGATTTTACTTTTTTTTCCCCTTTTGCACTTGTTTTATGTGTGTGACGTATGTGGCAATTTAAAATATGATACATTATATGATCCGAATGGGTAAAGTGGAGAATACTTTCTTCCGACTCCTCAGAGATCTGACAAAAAGTAAAGGAATATCAGGAACATTTCTCAATTTTTTTAATTTTACACGCGCCATCAAGAATTAACAAGAAAGTAAAAGTTTTTTGTTTTGTTTTTTACACTCGCTTAGTGGCAAAAGACATCTAACTCGTACAATCTGCGAATTTCTTCCTTTCAGATTAATTTCTGTCTTGAGAACATTAAATTGCTCTTTATCGATTCCACTTTCTCTTGTAACCAGGTTCCAAAGAAGAGTTTAACAACTCCTACGAACTTTCTCCGAGTGAGATATACTGAATCGGCACTTATTACTTCATTCATAAAAGTAATTGAACAATCTGGTTGAAAGGTTCAACTGAAGCTGCACCATGAGACTTGAAAATCCTCGGTTCTTTATCAGCAGTGAGAAGCAATCAATTCTATATCTCGACAATCTCGTAAATATTCAGCCCTCAAGCACTCAATTAACATATGTCAATTATAATTCCATACATGTAATGTTTTGTTTGTTGCCTATCACATGCTTAATAGTGTAATCTTCCAAAACAAAAATGAAATAAATAAAAATTAATTCATTAATTAATTCGTGAAACGTAAGTATTGAAATAAGGTTGTGGTATAAATTCTACTACAAATAACGCCCATTATATAATCTAATTACATAAATAATGAAAATTTATGGATGAAAAGTATATATTGAGTGAAAGTAAATTAAATATATGCTGTTTGTCCATAAAAGGTCGAAAGTCTTTTTCATTATTTATCTAATAAGTTTGTGGTATATGAGTAAAATTTGGAGAAAATCTATCAATGCAAAGTGCCTTGAAATTGAATACAACATTTGAACGTTGAGAACAGACATGAATTGGGAAAGAGCATTGCAGAGTATATTATTTCTGGATGAATGCATTCATCAATGTATCATGTGCGAATTGATTACGATGTCATACGGGTACGTGAACACTGGAATTCATACGTTTGCAGCGTGGGTGGGTGGAGGGGAAGTGGATATGCGAAGGTTGGTAGAATTGGTAGAACCACTGGAGTGTTGGGGCATTGATTTTTCGCGTAGGTGGTTGATTGCGTGATATGGGGTGATTCTTGAATTACGAACTCCCCTATATTGACGATAGAATTTTCAATTTCCCTCAAAGAGACACTGGAAATGCAACACGCGAGTATTTTTTTTTCTCTTTTGAGGGAAAGCACTTGATAAAAGTGAAGACTAACAGATTGGTACGATTACTAAATTTTACATACTTTTTCTTTAATGTTGGTTTTTTAGCTAAAATATTTGTTCTTTACTTGGAGGCTTATTTTTCATTATTGACGCGAACACCTACGTCTTAACATTTAAGTTTCACATTTCATTTATAATTATCTGGTACTAAACATCCTGATATCCTGAGATAAGAGATCCTGATATTATANTGCCATGTGTTAAGCACCACTTTCATTCAAAGACTGTCAAATGGATGTAGGGTATCTCTTATTTTCACGCCCTCAATTCCGGTTCTAGCTCCTCCAAATTTAATATCTGCTGACCAATGGACGCCATCATTATACATTCGTGAAGTTAATAAAGTTGGACTCTCTCGTCGTCGACTTGAGCTCATTAAACTGGATGAAGTGAAGAAAAAAGTTCGTATTACTAATTTAATAATAGGTTTGTGAATTACGCTCTATGTCGTTCACCCATAAAGATCTAAGCTTTCAATGTGTGTTCCGAACACCTTACCAACGTTAGATCTCGATGTATTTCATCACACACACACACACACACACATATAT